>CAAKMY010040814.1:0-15511 GCA_901111285.1 Corrigiola litoralis
CCTACATTTACTTTTTGACACTATTTGAGGTCATATTTGACCATCAATAACTCGAGATATATAATTGAAAATAGTATAAAAATATGATCATATACATGAGCATTCTAGATTTATAATATCTTAAATTGTATATCTTGAGTTATTGATGGTCAAAGTATGACCACGACAAGTGTGACAATGCTACCGTAAAGAATCCAATGAAATGGAGAAAGTATTTAATAACTAATTTGGAGAGCATCACACAAATACAAATGACTAACGCAATGATTAACGTGTTTCCTCACCTCAAAAAGAAGCAGTCCCAGACTGTAAACATTCGACGGGAACTTGTAACCCTTCCCATCAAGCTCCTCTGGACAAGCATACCACTTCTCTTCCAAATGAAGGTCTGCGGGAAGAGACTTCTCTATTCCAGGAGCTTTGCTCAAAAGCTTATGCTCAGAATTGATAGAACTGGATGAACAACCTGAATAATCATTGATGTCTTGGAGTGTAGTAGTCCTGGCGCCTGATATTGAAGTGGTTGAACACAGTTGATTTTGGGATTTTAAGGCTGTGATGAGTTTTTGCTGCTTCACATCAGAAGTACAGAAAAAATTAATATCTTCTTCAGGCGCCCTTTTCTTGCATCCAGACGAAAACACGGAAGCTTCCAAGTGTTTCTGAGTTGATGATCCAATATATTTTAACTTCTTTGACGGCATGAGTATAAAGTATGATGGCCGCAACTGTTGCAGTACTACTCCTTGAGAATGAGCCAAATTTACTAGTTCTGCAATTTGGCAGAAAAAATTAAGGCCCTCGACTTTTCCCCTCGTACAACGCCCAGGTTTCAACCATTCTCTCAAGATAACTCCAGCACGGTTTGAAGCAAACGCAACCTCACTGCTGCAATTTTGCAAAAGTTGCCTTTGAGCACCAGGAGTTATGCCTACTGAGGAAAACGGCCTCGTATTACTCTGCAAAGTACCACAATTTCCAACCTGAGTATTGTCTACTGGATGTTCATAGATGACCCCTTTACCCTTTGGGATTTTCTTCCCAAAAAAATGAGAGAAACTTGATGTGGACAATATTTTTGTTCTTGCATCCTGAGGAAGTAATGCACTCTCAGAGTTGAGATTATTTCCATCCTTATCATCAATAGATACTTGTCCTGATTTATCTATCGGATGGGTCAAATGCCTTTGGTGCCATGTGTTAACATCATCCCTCCTGGAATTCTCTCTTACGCTCACCATAAGCTTATCCTTTGCTCTTGAGAGTGGATCACCAAGAAAACCCTTATGCTTAGGGCCACCTAACAACTGGGACAAGTGTGGCCATTGTCCCCTTCTCATATGCGGAACGTCTTTATTACTTGGAAAATTGGTTCTATCTAATATAGGATCCTTGTAATTTTCATCTTTTAGCTCTTTAATTAGTAGTTGTGTCTGTATAATTGACTGAGGGCCAGCACAAGGTGGCTCCAATCCTGATGTTATACCACCACACTGCTCCAAACTATTGCTCCCTATTGCATCTGTAAAATTATTGCCTAAAGTTAGCGGTAACTGACCAACCATGGCATGATATATGATTGGTGAATCCAACTCAGGGCAGTCCTCCTCCATCAAGGGAAAGTCTGAACTGGTCTTTCCAGCAGCAGGCATGGCAAGGCAGCAGGCTCCGCACTGCCAACACAATTACTCAATCATCATTTGCCAAAACAAATGAAAGCATCATCTGGAGTTAAAGAGAAAACGAGTATGGTCAATAATTGAATCAAACCAAAAGAGTATCAGAGTTCCTGTAGTCACAAAGAGCCAATAGACTCGGAGAAATAGCAGTTGTCTAAAGACCGAATTGGTCAATTCTATTGCCCTGATGGCTTGCTAGGTATAAGGTAGTTAGTCATGTGAATGGTAATGGGTTTTGTGCGTAACTTATGTCTGAAATTCCAGCATGGAGCAAAAGGAATGGACTGGCATTGACGATCGCTTATATTACTTTATTATTATTCATTTTCAATACCCCTCAGGCCCTCATACCAACTTTTTTCTCTTCATGACGAAAGAAACAAGTCATTACCTCACACTACCCTTGTTCATAGGATGTTCCTCATAATTTATCCCAATTAGGCAACAATTTTCCATTACCATTCTCAATAAGCAGTACGTGATACCAAAAACTCCGTAAATATAATGAAGATCAGCCTCTTGCAACTGTAAATATGTGAAAATATAAAACAAGGCACACAACACATTGTATCTAGTCAACATTGCGATCGAACATAGAAGGACAAATTAACTAGACGGAAAGAAAAACATGAAGCAACATAGACCCCCTTCGCCATAAACCAGCTTTGTCCACGTCTTCAATTATTGAACATCTCCCACCCTCTCCTCCCCAATACTGCGCCAATAAACACCAAAGACCAGAAAAATGAAAAAAACAAGCATTTTTTTTTGGCTCGAGGGGGAGCAAGAGGGGACAAAGACCTTACGTCTAACCATCCCATGCAGCTGCAAATTAATCACATGACATGAATGAAGTCGCAATTTGAATCAGTCCCTCTCCCCAAAAGGCCAAAACACATATCCATCCAGCCACAACACCCTCTCCCCCCCCCCCCCCCCCCCACTTAAACAGAAAAACCACCACCACACCTCCATTGAAGAGGATTGACTAACCAAATCTCTAATATAACCAAAACATACAGAGATCAGCCAATATATGTGGAGATATCCATCACTCCTACCTTCTTCATACCCTCCAGAATACATGTTGAACTTTCCCTACCCCACATTGGTCCAAAATTATGCCAATCCTACATAGAAAAACTTCATCCTCACTTCTTGAAAACCATAAGCTCTAGAATGATTAAAATCATTCTATGATAAAACCTATCACACAAGCACATTTCACAATTATGTCACTACACCACCCTCCAAAGAAACAACCCTTACCACAACTCATCATATATTTCTGATCAAACTCTTCTGAACACTCAGGATCACATCAAACACTACAACACAATAACTCAAACTCACTAAAAATCACATGCATCAACCACAAACCATCAAGGCAGCTCATTTCTCATCATTACCACAACTGCCCACATAAATTTATAATATAAAGATTCAACCTTGATAAACAACTTCAATTCAACATTCTAAACCACAATCAAAACAACACCAAGTTCAAGTTGCATTAAATTCAGCACAAAGCAGACATCACAAGTCATACCAGAAAATATCTTGAGCTACTAAAGATTGATTAATGGATAGAATTTAACAAATGGGCACTTGAGATATTTGGTTAGATCACCATAAACACCCAAAAGATCCAATCTATTTTTACTTAAAATCTTGTTTCTCTGACAATGGACATGCAACTTCAAAGACTTAATGGGTTAATGTTATACCTTCTACAAGGGCAAAGGAAAGCAAAGGTAAAGCATATCGAGATTCGAAGTCCACCACCGAGTGTCCTAGGCCACAAATATTGGAACTATACTTTATTTATTTTATAAAGTGATTGATGACATTTTTATTTTTGGGGTTGCATTTAATTGCAACTGTCATGTGTTGAAAGAGTTGCAGTGTATGATGTGAATATGTGATGTACAATTGTACACTTACACAAGGAAAAGTACAAGATGAGATTATGGGCAGCTGTAAGCCTGTTATGTTGGACTGACTTTCAATAATGTGGAATGGGTGGCCTCTCACACTTGTCTGATTGTCTCATTGTCTTGCATGCTCGATACAAGTCAAGTACAAGAGGTCACACACAATGACACAAGATTGTGATTAAGAAAATAACTCATTCAAGTTGTGAGAGTTCTCTTATCCTAGGCTTCGATTCTTATATGTAATTTTTGTGTACAAATTTCATACCAAAAACAAATATGGAGTACAAGATCGTGGATTTGTGGCAAAGGAGAGCAAGTTTGGTCTAGTGGTACCGTAGTGGAGCTCAATCTGCTTGAAAGTTGAGAATAAGAGTTAGTTTTAAATGGTTAGAGTAATTTACCTTCTTTTTTATGGAATAGTATTTTACCTTTGAAATGAGATTTCGACTCTGATTTTCATCTGTAACATAATGAATTGTTCCAAACAAAAAAAAAATACCATTTTTTAGTTTATAAGAATATGCAACAACCGATATGATGGGTTTAAGACTACAAATTAGTTGACGTGGTATAATTCTGTATACCACGTTCTTTTGTTTTGGTACACTGGAGCAACATGTTGTGGATAATGGATATGAGGATTCGAGACAATCCCCAAATAAGCTTACCTCGCTCTCAACTATTTGATCAGCTTGATTCCTTACTTATTACCGCATTTTGTGAAGATAACTTACATTAAGTGGATGTATATCTGTTTCAAGTACTGCAAAAAGTATTATCTTCAACCCTTCTTGTCTTATGTATGTGAAATAAGAATCCTAAAAATTGAAACAACTTAAAGAAGCAAAGTGTCCTTCCATATATTATTTACTTTACCTAAATTTGGAATCTCAAAATGATTGAAAGGTATGCAAAGTGAAACTAGTCATTACTTTATGGAGATCATGACTATGACTTATGAGTCTCACTCACCTAAGTCATTTTGAATAGTACAGTAGTTGGTTGCAAAATATCTTTTTTTTTTAAGATCCCAAACATATAAAAGCATAAACATCTATTTCATGTGATATGGCTTTCCAAAAGCTTTAGATTAAGCCCAAGAACATGTGAGTCCCAATCACATGGAATATCTCTATAAGTTTTCTCCATGTAATTTGGAAGAAATTAGGGCCAAAGTTAGATCACCAATAATAGACAATTATAATATATTATGAAATGCGAGAGCATTAGTTCGTATTATATATAAATCTTGAATAGAATTATGCACTCTTTAAAATTATTTTTATACTCCTTTATTATGGTTTTGCTAATATAAACATGACAAAACTGTTTCAAATTAAACAAGATGAATAAATGGAATTGGAAAGTTACAATATAGGTCTTTTGGACGATTTTACATTTTTTAAAGGAAAAATAGACATTTTCTCTCTATATATTTTTGTAATAGCACTAGTATTTGACCCGTACGATGTACGGACATGTATTATCATAATTTATGGGCTTTGTTATTTGTTAGTTACTCTTCTGTTATTTGTTGTTTGTCTGCTTTGTTCTTTTATATGACCAATGTCTTCCCTTTTTTTTTCATGTTTTTATTTATCCATGTTTTTTGGTCTTATCAATGTTTTTATGTATCCATGTTCAAATAGGGTATATATGATTGTACATGTTAATATACCGTAGTTTATGACTGACCCCATTGTCTGATTAGGCATGACATTTGGTGCGTTTAACCTATGTTAACTTATGATTCACATTTATTACCTTTTTGTTTACTTATTTATTTTTCATTAAATGATGAGTTAGGCTATTGTTGGCCATGTTGGTGACATGGCAATCCATGTGGCATGCTTTTGTTATTTCAACGCTTTTTAATAGTTTTATATAGATATAGATATAGATATAGATATAGATATAGATAGATATAGATATAGATATAAATATCCTCTCTAGATGAAGAGGTTTGATATCTTGTCTACTCTCTTTTGCACCAATAGCAAAAGTATAAAAACAATTAAAAGAAAAAGAATAAAACAAATCCCAAATTAGATCCTCCAAATTGAAAGTGGCCATTATTAGAGCTCCTTAATTGGGCTGGGCTTTACAACCCATACAAATGTCGCATTAACATGCACAAATTTTCAACCTTACTCGTTAAAGTCAACCTTAACCACTGATCATGTTTACTATTCCCACAATCTTTCCCGATTTCCTGAAAGTATCTATCAAGAGTAAATTCGTATCTGTTTACCATGCACAAAAAAACAAATCCTTCTCCTTTAAAAAATAAAAAAGATTAATCCTTCATTTTATTCTTGAAGTCCTTTTCAAAACAAGTTCTTTCATATAAAAAAACGTAGTAACCACTCTTCTCTTCTTTGGTTAACCGGTCTCTGGCTACCCCCACCAACTTTATTGGTACGCATGTCTTACTCTTTGTAATATGAATATGTCTCCTCTCTTTTTTCTTGGCTTTCATGTTTTTCTCTATGAAATGAAGCTTTTGTTGGTTATTCATGTGATCATTAATATGGACCTCATTTTAACTGTTTTACTTAGAGAATTATCATGTTTTGCAGTTTTATGTTGTTGTAGCAACTGCTTTAGATAGGAGATTGTGTCATAATTTGTTAGTGATCTACTGTTATGTCATTTCATGATGGTCCATGAAATTTGTTTTTGTTGACAAGATGTTCTAGCAGAATCTTCATCATGATCCATGGGATGCAAGGACTAATTTCCTTATGAGATTTACTTACTTATCCTATTTTTAGGTTGGTATGGCCGACACAAAGCATGCTTCTAAGCTATATTTAGACATGTGTAAATGGTAAATTGAAGCAGGGTATACAATATTGATGTTTGGGGTTAGGGTAAGGTTGCGTACATCTTGGAAATCCCCAGGTATTGTACGGTAGCCATGCCTGTGTACAGGACATGGTGTAAATGGAAAATTTACAACATTTTATGTGCCAGAATGAAGTCTCATCTGACAACAAAAGACTTCAAGATTAGAGTCTTACAGATTTTGTGATATATGAATCCAGGGTACGAGGAAAGCAAAATGGCAGAAACAATGAGTGAAAGATGTTGCGACGAAGAGGAACCAATGCAGGAAGAAGGGGAGAATGATCAGAATGTATCTTCAGTGATGCCAGATGCAGCATTCCTTCTTGAGCTTAACCTGGTAATTTTAGTTGCCTCCTTGACTCTATCCAATCAGGAGCTTTCGGAATTCGAGGACATGGAGAAGCTCAGTGCTAAAGAGCAAGATGTGAAGACATTTGTATCAAAGTTACGCAGTCGGAAACGGGAGTTTGATGAAGGTAAATGTTCAGATCGACGAGCAACGAGAATACAACCAAGGATCCTAGATTCTAGGTATAAAATCTTCCCTTGACATTATTATTTATTGCCTTGCAGTTTTCATAGTGATTATGTTGCTTAATTCAGCGTTTATGTCTTTGTATAGGCATGGCCGCAAAATGTGATGATCGATGATCTTATCCTCTTTGTACTACGTTTGAGGGTTAAACTAGGAGATTCACCAGACCGGCACTTTGTATATAATGTGTAATACTACCTTGTAACTTTTTTGCTTGAGGTTTCGGCTGCTGAGAGAACCAGTGAGTGAGAACCTGCGAGTTTGAACCCATGAGTTGTATCTGACAGACAAATATCCTGTAAATTTTTGTACGATACATATGTACATGTCCTCGTTATGCAAATACAAGCTACACTACATCGAGTACTTTTAAAGTTTGATTCTCTAATGTAATGTAAATTGAAGATGAAAATCTGGTGTAGCTAGCTATGGCCCCTTCGGCCCTGTGTGACCTCGAGACAAGGCTTCGATCTCTACTTCGTTCTCACAGGATTTAGGATTCCATCTTCAGTCCCTGTCCAGGTTCATCTTGTCCTTATGACCCTTAAGCACTAAAAAGTAAGAAAAGGAGGAAATGAACTGAAGCTCATCATAACAGGAAAAAATCTGAGCACCAGCATGTTGCATTCCAATGCGCAAATTTGGATTTATTAAATCATATATTGCACTTATTACAACAATCATATGAATGAGTACAAGCCAAGAATGTGTAGCTGAGGAAACCTAGCCAAGAAACTTGAGCGAAGCCAAGATATAAAACATGCTAGTAACTGATACTAGCTTAAGCTTGTTCTAATAAGAACACAATACATCAACCAAAAATTTACCTACCTTCTTCAACTCGCCTACAATAAAATAAAACAAAAGAAGAATATCGAACTGGCTTTAAAGCCGGCTTCTTTAGCTTCAGTCTGATATTCTCATCTCAACTCCTAAAATGTCCTTCACCACCTCATATGTGACAAACGCAATTGAAATAGAAGGTACCACCTGCAGAAGATAGCAACTTTGATTGTGAGCCATTTTTGCACCAACCTTGCAATATAAACATATATTCCTCTTTTTTGAAACATAAAAGGAATGAGATTGTTATAGAACTGGCAGTAGACAATAACTAGAAAGCCAATCAGAGAACAGTGCAACACTCACCTTTACAGAATTGGGGACAAGGCCTTTGTACAATGCTCCGAAGCCCTCATGCCTCACAGTTTTCCTAAAAGCATCAATCATGCCGTTGTATTCCAATGGGGCTTTACCCATCCCATCTCCAGTGACAACAGAGGAGGCCTCTCTCCAACCTCCCATCTGCATTCTTCTTCGAATAACATCCAGAGGGTAAGCAACAGTTTGGCCAATAGTTCCTGCAACGGCCCCACATGCGAGCCTAGTTGTCACACTCAATTCTGAATCCTGAACTAATCCAAATGGTCTAGCTTTGACTAAATAATCCTTCAGTGATCCATACACGGCAAAATTCAGACCAACATATGGAATCTGCATAACAACATTTGTAAGAGTCAAGGACACATCAATATACAAAAAGCAATAACATGCTAAAGCCCCCGCAAATTTTTACATACTAATCTCCACTTGTCAAGATTAAGGCAGCGAGAATAGTTCCAGTCAGTCGGGAAATTCACTTCAGGAAAATAATACACATGGCTAGTTGAAGCAAGATTTTACATGTAAACGTCATGAATATTGTATTACTCACATCACCAAGGAGTCAGAACCTCTAAAACTCTTGATAGCAAAAGGGCACTGCAGCACCCCCTTGCAGTGACCATAGCTAAAAAGAAAATTACTATTCCCCTTATCGATCTACTGTGCACCAAGTTAATGCAATACATCAGAAACTATCCACATTACATTATAAAATTTTAGCCAGCAATCCACCAATACTGAAAGTATGAGGACTTACCACACCAATAACAGAAGGAAGCCAGCCCTTGTACAAAGCTCGTGGACCTTCTTCACGAAGGATTGTTGACAGCGCATGGACCATGCCTCTATATTGGTAAGGAGACTTATCGTTCTGAAAAACAGGAGGCAAGTGTCATTTATATATGAAGTCAAAGCCACAAGGTACCCTAGCATCTACCATTCTGGTGGGATATACTGAAGAAAAATTCTAGCATGACAAACTCTCGTACCTGTACAGTTATCCTGCCTCGTACCATGTCCATCGGATAAGTTGCAGACATTGCTATAATGCCGGCACATGCTCCAGCTCCAAGACGTAATAAAGGAGTGAGTTCAGCATCCTCTGCAATTTAAGAACTAAAGTAAGATGATCCTAAATATCAGAGCTTGATGTGTATCAAACTACAGCTTCAAATCAATGACAAAGCTAGTCATAGGTGGACAGAGTACCACACTCAAGAATAGAACAGTGCATTGCTATACGGATGAAACTCCAAGTATATAATAGGCTTTTTATAGCGCATAAACCTAAGCAATAAGAAGGACAATAGAATCACAAGCCAATGCTATCAGAGCCATTGTTGAATAAACACCTTGTAACCCTTGAAAAAAGAAATGCTAGTGATAACTGAAACTGGTCACACACTCACACACACTGAATATGTATGCGAAGTTGTGAACAGCCGACAGCGTCAAGTGCAGAGTTTGGATATGACCACCTCTAAAAAGACAGCACATTAGATCGTTCTGGGAGAATTTGTAATAACCCTCCTTTCCCCTGCATCCCAGGGCCCATACAGCAGTCAGGGAAAAGAAACTGAATTCAATTCATTACGTTTAACTTTTGATTATCATGATGTTTGGAACATAAACGTGGTCTCCTTACTGGTACAACTATAAACAGATGCCTAGCTATCTCATAAGCAATTCTATGCTCGAACTTTTTTTTGGTCCGAGCACCGAGGGCAAGAAGCATTCCAAGAAAGCCAACAACAGGCCAAATAGTGTAAACTAGACCAAGTAACAAATTTCATGAGTACAATACAAAGAAAAAGGATCAAAGAAGTAGGAATACCATTGCCAGGCTGCTGCTGATATAGCCATAATATACCCCTGAGACAAAACAGCAACAAACCATCATTCAAAAGGGAAGAAGCAAAATATAATTCAAGATCTAGATAGCTATGCTTCAGTAAGTCTGACACCTATGAGAGCACACATAGTCACATACAGATAAACTATGGCTTTCTCAGTTCTACAAGCTCAAATGCTACGTCAGTTGTACTGATCTAGATTATTCCTCCCTTGCCTCCTAATGAGAGTTCAAATTCATAACCAACAGTCCAACATCAAAGGGAAGTACAGCCATGTAGAGGATCCAGCAGTAGCTGTACAGAATCTATATATGCAACAAGGAATTCTGGAAGTAGAGCAAGCACACTAACCAATAAAACCTTTATATCCTACAGCAAATGAACTTTAAGAAAGAGGAATTCAATAAATTCCACAACAATGAGCAGTTATGAGGGCAACACAGTTAAAGATACTTAAGGAAACAACAAAGTAAAAAGTCTTACTTCGAGGCTTGCTCATAGCTAAAAAACTTGACTGCAGAGTTTGGGACTATACGTGCACAATTTGTTCCATTACCCTTGAACAATCCTCGAAAGCCCTCAGTCTGCCATATATACTTCAATCCTTGAACTGTTCCATTGTATTTTATGCTATGTGGATTTTGCACCTGGAAAATATGTAACTCAAGTAAGCAAAAACTTTCTAATAGAAACACATAGAAAGCCTTTTCAAAACCCCTAGCTCATGCTGAACAGTTGCTGCTTAATGCTACACTAATCAGGGTGCTGCTAATGAAATCAAAAGAATACCTGCAGCAATATCTTTAAACGCTCTAAAGGAGCAACCGCAGTGCGTGACCTGAGACACAAACATAATACCACAAACTATTCAAAACTCGAAACGCATTAGTACAAACTAGGGAAAAAAAATCATACAGAAGAAAGCCAGGGCATATGACAAACAACAATAGCATCCTGCTCACTTAAGAAAACTTGTCGAAACACTAGCTATGGAAAGAACTCTCAATCTTCTACAAAGTAAATAAGCTCCAGAAAGTAGTTATAAAAGTGAAACCTTTTCTATTATTTGCCAACCAAAACCTAAACTCGAAGCTTCCGTACATCCAAATTGCCCACTCACATAATAGAACAAGCTTCAAAGCATCTAAAGGCTAGTTTGGTAGAGAGGGTGTAATGTAATCATCAGTACATCCCAATTAGCATAAAAGTATTAGAGGAATTTGGGGAAAGAGGAAATGCCATGGAAGAAAGTCTATTTAGCATTACAAGATGGTGGTTTCCATTACATTAACTCATGTAATAGTCATTGCTCAAGTTAAACTCATGTAATCACCATTACATGAGTAAAAGTGATCAAACACACCCTCCTCCATGTTAGTCTTCTCTCTCCCCTTAATTCTGAATCTTAAAAGACTCCATTATTTTACAAATTTAATTATATGCTACCAAACGCAGCCTAATGGACACCAGCTTATCCATGCAACCAATTTCCCCCTATTCATCCAGCTTCCTAGCACCTCATTTCGACTTCCATCCTTCTACTCCGCATTTTAAAAAACACTTGCGATGTTCAGTTACCCCTTAAGAAGCTCTCCGAATTGTATCAAATAAATCAGTCTAAACCTCAATTTATCAACTCAAACTTAGAAAAACCTCTAATTTTGCCAAAGCCTGTTGCCACCAAATCTTCCTAAGACAATCAAAGAGATTACATTGCCAACATACATCATAATAGCAAACACAATCCTATCCAACAACAAATGGTTGTGCAAGATAAGATTCTTGAAAACATCTAGCTTCAATTATCACGAAAGTAAACCACAATAACCCCCCCCCCCCACCCTCCACCCCTCTCATTCTAACATCTGGTCACAACCTCCCGACGACTTCACCAACAGTTTAAACTAAGTTTTTATTAATTAATCACGATCACAAATCAACCAAACAACCTTCAACGAACCTACATTATATATTACCGTAACAATCCCATCAAATTCTCAAATACCACAGTCACCTTAAACCGTTGATGTTAAACCAATGAACATCAACTAATCCACGCTATGAGAGGATCTAGGTTGGCCCAATGCTTCTTGTCTGGGGGTCGTCCCATGTTTGAATCCTCATACCCCACCCCCGTCAACATTACCTGCTCCAATGTACCCAAAAAATCGACGAAATGATCGTATAAATTATAACAAAATGTTTTTTTTTTTTTTTTGGTACATTGGAACAATTAATACCGCAGAAAAGGGGATATAAAGATTCGAACCCTGGACCATTGAGTCAACCTTGAACCTCACATTATAGAAAAATGTTCAACAACACCCAAAAAAAAAAAGTATTCGACGAAATGATCGTACACATTATAACAAAATGTTTTTTTGTTACATTGGAGCCGTTAATACCGCACGAAAAGGGATATAAAGATTCGAACTCGGGACCGTTGAGTCCACCTTGAACCTCACATTATAGGAAAATGTTCAACAACACAAAAAAAAAAAAAAACAATTGGACAAAATGATCGTAGCCCATCTAAACACACTACAACAAAATGCTACACAGAAGAAATATGAAGATTCGAACCCGGACAGTCCCTAGGCACGTTGAACTCCCAACCATTGAGTCAACCATTATAAGAAAATGTTAAACAAGAAACAACAACAACAACTACTACAGTACTACTCTTGTGAGGACCACCCACAGCAATCATAGAATAAATCACAAAACAACAGAACATATATATATATGATCCAAAAAAAATAAAAACAAGATACTGACAGGCCACCGGCGACGCCACCGGCAAGGAGGGACTTGCAGATGGAGAGAAAGGCGTAAGTGGGAGCCTTGACGCCGTCTCTAGCAATCTTGGCCTCTTCAGCCGCCAGTGTCACGATCTGGGTCACCGCTGATTCCCCCCTCTTCACTTCCTCCGATGCCATCCCAACTCCCCGATACCGGATATTGATCTCGAGAGATATATTATATATAGTGCGATCGATCAATCTCACGGGAGACAATGAGAGAGGAAGGGAGTGAGACTTCTCCTATGAGTGATAGTGAGGTGGAGTCTACGTAAATGTAGCAACGGCGTTAATTTGTTGGTAAGGGAACAGAAGTGAGGGAGTTGAGTTTTATGTACTTCAAGTTGAGTAGTGAAAAGTGACTACTGACTAGTGAGTGATGTCAGTTTGCATGGGGGTATGTTGTACATGTCACTCGCCGCACGTGGACACCTATGCTTACCACTTTGGTTTCACATCAAATTTATTTGCTGCATTTTTTCCAACTTAATTTCGTAAATTTCTGTTTTTCTTGATGATCTTCTTAAATAAAATTGACAAAAATGGTCGACTGAACAAAAATATTCTGAATTACGGAAATACATAGGAGTGATCTCAATTATTATTGACCAATTCTATGTGTATTAATATTTGTTGTTTACTTGATTATTTACGGAGTATAAGTTAAGCTTTGTGTATATCACGAAAACTATATAAAATGCTCAAATTGTGAGTTTTGACTTGTATAAAGTTTTGAATTTGTCTTGTATTTTCTACAAGGTTGGCGTTATGATTTTAAACAAGCATGTGAACGGATAAAAACAAAAGAGAGGCTACATAAAAGAAAAAGAAAAAGACATTGAATCATATAGGACTTTGTATAGAGTTTATCAAAAAGTTCACACAAAAATCTTTACAAACTTTATATTCTAGATAAAAGTTCACACAAAATCTTTACAAACTCGATATCAAATTATAAATAATGGTGACAAAAAGTTGATGTGAGGATGACCATACACCCGTAATTGGAGTTCCAAACCACTTTTTAGGTAACCTTGTCCAATTCCACAAATTTGATAGGCTTTAGAAACATCTTCACTGATAAACGTGGCTTTCATTAAGCAGCCTAGCTTTGGTAGCTGAAAGCAGATTTAGTTTAATTGTATTCGGATAAAATGCTGTTGATCTTTCGTTAAACTGAGAAGCCGCTTGTCCTTTTGTAGGTGGACTGCTAAAGAAGTAAAGAGTGATCTTGGTTAGATGGTCTGCTCGTAATACCCACACGCATGGACCACACGAATAGGCACTTTTTTGCTTTTCTTAAAAAAAAAAAGTAATTCACTGATTAAACTATAAATTGTTACGGAAACCTAAGCTTCAATTTAACGGCGTCACCTTCTAGTTTTAGCCGAGAAAAACCCCACCTAAAACCTTGCCAATGATGGGCCGTAAATAACGTATTAAAGTATATTCTTGAAAGCCCAACGACTTCAGCAACTTTGTTGTTTCTGCAACAAAATTCATCACTGGAGTGGAAAGGACCAGAAAGGAAATAATGAAAGGAGTACGGAGTAACATGTTTTTTTGCAACAAAAGGCAGCAAAAGGAAGCCCACCTTTCATAAACAAACCCATTGGTCATTGCCCATATTGATATCAGGGGTTGAGGACTTGAGGTTTTGCTGAACAGTAGGGTCCCTGACAGGCTGACCCTGATCTCTACATGGGTTTGTTAGTTGTTAGTATATTTGTATGGTACTGTGATCCAAAGTTCCCCCCGCGTAGCCAAGATTTAGAAGATACTCATATGAATTATGCACATATGAATGAACAATTGGACTCGAGAATAGCGTCTACCAATAAAAGTTGTGTCATCGGATAAATTAACAATGAATTATGCAAAGGAATTGAGCTAAGTATAGGTTTGAGCGAACTCATTGATATTAACATAGTCTTGCCGTTCAAGAGAGTCCCTTTGAGTGTTACATTCTCATATGAAGCATGGTATGGATACCACCTGGTCGCAGTAGCATACATTGATATTTCCTCATAATTTACCGGACACCAATTTGACATGAACCCGAAACCTTGCTTTTATATTTTCCTCGTATATAGAAAGAGTTTTAAAAATATGTGTGCAGTGTATGGCTATCAAATCCAAAGTCAAGACTACCAAAGACAATTAAGAACACTATCTATACAATATTGTTAAAAGGTGTTAAAGCAAAGTTATTTTTCCACGTAGCACATGCTACAATATCAACTCGTTGGCATGTGTCATGTAATAAATTCTACACATTTAGGATGTGTTTAATTACACCAACGACATATTAATTATTGTACAATGATTTTATAAATCAGATAACAATTTATCAAATTAAGTTAATTATCAGTATTAACTCAATATGAATTGCAAATTAAATCTTCCGATTGCCATGGTCGATGTTATATATAGTGATTAGTTATCTTTTCAAGACATAAAACCATAATAAAATAGTTCATAAAATTTCTATAACATAATCGTGCATCGCACGGATCAAAATACTTGTTGGGACATCAAATGCTGCGAGGAGAGGGGGCATGAAGATTCCAACTTGAACAATTTGAACTCTCAACCATTAGATCAACCCTATACCTCACCCTCTGTTATTGATGAACATCACCTAACAAATGAAATAGTAAAAATGGAGTTCTGTATATTATAAAACACGTGT
>CAAKMY010040815.1:1501-22555 GCA_901111285.1 Corrigiola litoralis
GGGACACCCTTAAATGGCAAAATGATAAGAACCCTTTGGGACGGAGGGAGTAGTTTGGTTTGGGTTATCTTAGTGAAGAAATATCTTTTTCCTTAAAGGAAACATTGATTAAAAATATATAATGATAAAGTTAGTTTTAAAAGCCTTGAGTTGACCCAATAATCAATGATGGCACTACCTTTTAAGCCGTAACCAATTATCATCTTAACAATTACTCCGTAGTAACGATTTCCAGCTAGAACAGTTTAAGCTGTACACTGTATATGTGAATAAGGTAGACTGGTTGAGTTAGGTACCAAGTCCTTCGTCTCCGACTAGTATGGGGAGGCAAGCTTAGCTAGGAAGGTAATTAAAAAATTAACATGAGATCTACTCCTCAACATCACATGTGACTTCTGGCCATGGGTTCAGTTGCATATATACAGGCATTTTTTTACTGCTCAAAGTATTAGATTGCCTTAAATATACAAAAAGAAGATAGATGTGAGTAAACTTTGCCCTCATAGTTCATGCATTGGCATTGCGAATTTGCGATGAGTTGGACCATCTAGAGCATTTATACATAAGAATGGGTCAAACACAATGCATATAATTTCGTTATATAAACATCACTTTCTTGTATTGTTTGTAGCTAACATCCATCAAATTATGTATGTACCAAAGAAAAAACAACAACAATGAAATGTCCACAAGCTCATCCATTTTTTCCAATCTTAAAATTCTTTCCAACAAATTGTCACTTTTAAGTTTAAGGGCCAATATTAGAAAAATTCTACTCATGAAGTAGGTTAAATTTGTATAAATGTGTAGATTATGAAGGTTTCCAAAAGTAATTAATAAAAGGTTGTAAGTTTTGCTAAAAAAAAGAAATATATTCTGAGATTATAAGTGTGCATGCTGCTATTTGGGTTTGTCTCTTACATAATATATTCTGAGATATAATATTTCTCATATATCAAATGGTTGGAATCTAACATCCAAATGTATTTTTTTGATGAAATAGTGTGCACGTTATGCATTCTTAAATGTAAGCTACCCTTCTTTCCCTCCAATTGAGTCGAACCAATTATCTTCAGCTGGTTAATTCCTTATAACCTACTGGTTAGTGTTAAGAGGCGAGAATAATATTCGGAAGCCTACCGGAGTAGATAATTTCAACAGTTATCAGCTTTTCACGACTCCACTTGACTACCTGAGTGTTAAAAAGTGTTATGAGTTTAACCCATGGCTTCCAACGTTTAATTTCTTATAAATCAAATCGTACAAAAGAGGACCAGAAAGGGTATGACCGTAACTTATGGAACATTGATGATACCAGTGGGATTCCCCGGACCCATGAAATAAGGCAATGTCCCATATCATAATAATCATGACCCCAAAAAATCAAGCTCCCTTGAGTAACAAACTTTCCAGCGACTCCCTATATTCCTCTCACTCTTGCTTACTACTGCTTCAGTGCTTAGCTACCACAGCACTATATACTGTACTCCCCTATAAGCAGTAAATGAACAACCTGACAAGTGACCTGCAATAAAACGAACTAAAGAACCAAACAAAATTAAAACATTTCAACATTGTGAGCGCCTATTTTCTTAGATTTTTGTCTACAATCAAATAAATTTTATTTTTGATCAATTAGATGATCACAAATTACTAACATCATAGTATACTTCATGCATGTGAATTTTACAGAAGTTGATAACAAAAGTTTAGAGACACTCACACAAATGAACTAAATATAAGTTTTTCTCATTAGTATGAACATTAAGAAGTACTTATACTAGTAAGTTGTTTGAAGTTAATCTAATGGTAGTGAGTTTAATATGTCTGTGAATTACCGTGAAATCTAATCCTCATACTTCCTTCCACAACACATATCGTGTCCGAGTTTCCAAAATATATAATAAAAAATTAATATAATATTAGATTTGATTTTTATGCCCCTCCGGACCCAAATCCGTACCCAATACTACCTCTAACACGAGTACGCTAATTAATACGCTAGTTAGGAGAAGTGTCCGTAGTTGATGACTCTGTAAACCCCATTAATGAAAAACCAAAAAAAAAAAAAAAAAAACATATTGAAGGGAATACCTTGCAGAGTTGGCAATGAAAGATGTCTGTCCTCTTCAGTCTTGATCACTTCTCAACTTAGCATAGCAAGCTGCAACACTTTGTTTCCTTTCCTTCCAAATGCTAAAATCCATACCACAACAAACCCCACTAATGCTCTACTATTTCTTGCCTATTAGTTCAGCTGCTCCTTTCTCTCCACCTACTCTTTTGCCCCTCACTATCTCTTTCACCCCATTTATTTGCATTTTCATCAAACCCATCTTAACACAATCATCATTCCTCCCTCCCATACTCTTATATAATCCCATTCCTCGAGTTTCGAGGACTGGTTAGGGATAAAGTTGAGTACATCTGACTGACCCCCGCGTCAAGCGGGTACTCCCATAGGATCATATCAGTAATTCCATCTTATAAAAAGCAGCTTTATAGTTAGTCAGTTAGTTACTTAGTTGGTTAGTAGTCTCGAGTTTCGAGGATTAGTTAGGGGTAAGGTTGCGTACATCTGAACCCCCATCAAGTGGGTACTCCCATAGGATCATTGATTCATAGCAATAATTCCATCCTTTCCATCTTATAATAATAATAAGATTTTTAGTTAGTTAGTTAATTAGTGGTCTCGAGTATCGAGACTAGTTAGTTAGTTAGGAATAAAGTTGAGTACATCTAACCCCCTCCCGCCCCACAGCGGGTACTATAAAATAGTGGCAATTACTTGAAGAGGGTACATTTGAAGATGCCGTTGGTGAGGTTCGCAGTGAGGAATGAGTACGGGTTAGGAGCGAAGGAGTTGTATCGAGACGGGGTTGAGAATGAAGATCCCAAAGGTGTACTTGATGGTGTTGCTGTGGCTGGTCTTGTTGGTCTTCTTCGCCAATTAGGTGATCTTTCACAGTATGTCATCTCTCTTCCTCTACTCTTTATGATTACTCGTTTTTTCGCTTTATCGGGTTTTATTACCATGATTTAGTGTTGGGTTTTTCTTGGTTTTATCCATTTTAGCAGTATTAATGGAAATTTGAGAGTAATTTGTTATGTTTTTGTTCCCTAATTAGGAGTGTTTTTCAGATTTTAGAGAATGCTTGAATATTTGCTTTTCTAGTATATTTTTTTTTTGCACAGGACAAATTATGGCAATTTGTTTTTTGGCCTGAATTAATACTGTTGTACTTTCTTCTTGTCTTTTGTTTTATTCCCTATTTTGGCATGTTATTGATTGTTGAGGAGTTTACTAGCTATAATGATAAAAGAAAAAGTCTTTTTTAAGGGCTTGGATCATGTAGAAACTATTCTCGAGTTGGTAGAGTTTACCATAAATGGTAGTGTAAAAAATAGGAACGCATGCCAAAATTAGCAAAGGGGGAACGTTTAGATAAAATTATTATTGTGGGTAAACTCGACATGATAGAGTTATCCCGACGCCTTTTTTAAACCCTGGGTTTAGTTCTCAAATGGAAATGAAGAGTTGGGTTTAATCCTAAAATGGTAATGAGAGATTTGCTACTGAGCAATTTTAGCTTGGATTCACATCTAGTTGGGTTTCAATTTTACATTTTTTTTTGTTTGAGGTGGCGGGTGGGGGTAAAAGGTGGGAAAGGGATTTGCGGGGATTGGAGGTTGTGCTATGGTCTGTTGAGGCATTTATAGTTGTACTTATGGATATAGAATTCATTATCCCATGTGCATGCAACTGGTTAGGCTGGTGGTCCTGCTTGTTAATGGTTGAAGTAGAATGGGAAATTGCGCCACGTTGAGATTGGTAGCTGTTCTGCCTTCTCTAGAAGGTTATATAATGTCACTGTATTATTAAATCTTTTGCGAGCGCGGGGCAGTAATGTGATTGTGATAAGAATAGAACACATCATAGCTGCTTGCGTAGGTGATGTAGTGGTCGACAATAGTAGCTCGTAAGGCCTGTTGACATGCTGGAATAAGCATCGTATGTTTGAGGATAATATGTGTAATTCTGTAGTCTGGAAAGTTGCCGAGCTTTTGCTGATGAGTGGAGACCATCCTTCTGATTGTTAGTGGTAGTAAGCTGTAGCTTGTTTGAATTTGTAGCGTCAGTCTTGAGTAGTATTTGTATGTCGGGACGAGTTGTTTACACAGAATTTCGTGCCCCTTGTCATGTGAGCTAAGTAGGGGTGTTCTGGTTTTCCCTTTATGGGAGTAAAAAGTCAGAACTTCCCCAAAGATACTATTGAAAGAAAACTTGATAACATGCTTGTTGTCGTTGACAATCACAAGTCACTCATTGAGATGAGTAACTTACAGAGATTGTGCCCTCATGGGTCTGAAGTTCAAAAATTTTCAGATGTTGGCAAGTATGAAATTCACAGATATCGACAATCAGCTCTGCAAACTGAATTTTAAGTCTAAACTGAACTACAGTGTAACTTATTTTGAGAGGGAATCTAAAAGATCTATGCTGAAGATGAGCTTTGTTCTATGTGAATACTTCCTCTATTTTCTTAGATGAGTAAGATGAGTTGTTCCTGATCTCATGTTTCACTAAATAAAATTGGAACCAATGGATACCTTTCCCCTTTCTATTTGGTTTACTAGGTTGTTCGCAAAAGTTGTTAAGGAAGTGGAGTTTCTGAACCTCACCCGAGTTTTCCTTATTTCTTTTTTTGTGTGTCTGTCTGTGTTTTTTTTTTTTTTTTTTTGGGGGGGGGGGGGGGGGATGAAGTAGATCTTGCCTTTGACATTCTTTAAGTGCAGGCATAGTTGGGAGTACTGCTTGTTGTTCTGTCTCGTAATACTAACAAACTTTCCTCCACTGTGTGCGTTGGATATGTAGATTAGCTGCAGAGGTTTTCCATGGCTTGCAAGAGCAGGTGGCTTCTACAGCTTCCAGAAGTCGTAAATTGGTTACTCGTGTGCAACGTCTTGAAGCTTCTCTACCGTTGCTTGAGAAGGCTATGCTGTCACAAACTAGCCACATACATTTTGCCTATACACGTGGTATGTTTGTCTCATATAATTTGTTTGTTACTGGTAGCCTGGTAGGCAAGTCAAACAATGCTTGTGAATCTACTGTTTTTATGGCCTATCTTGAAAATACATGTATATTTACTGAACTTGTTGGCTTGCAAGTATAAGTTAGTTTTAAAAAAAATTGACAACGTCATCGTCGTCTAGATTTTGATCCATTGTGGGGGTCTACTGTTTTCCTTGACTCTTCATTGACCTCTGTTTTAGTAGAAAATTTTCATCTTAGGGAGTGAGTGACTTTAGCTCAAGATCATACTTGTTAGAAATTTGTAAAGCTGTGGTGACATTCCAATCTATTCATATATTTATCGATGTTTTTGTTTGTAAGAAAACCACGATGCTCCTTCATCTATTACCTCAATCCCTGGAAGGATGTCCAATTAGTTTGCGCTAAATTGCATATAGGTAAAACCAACCATCTTTATACCACCTTATTCCATTAATACCCTTCAGTATTCTGTTCCCATTCTACAATGTATTTTAAAATGTTGTAGATTATCGCATGTCTTACACAGGGATCAGTGAAGTTAAGGTTTAGATAGTCACATACTTCTCTACTCACAAATCTTAAACCAATGGTTACAGTTCAAAATGCTTTTATATGTGTGTTCCTGTTTGCTTGGGCATGTGGACATAGTATTGGGACATCATTCTTGGGAAAGACGGACATTCTTTCAATAGGAGGTATTAGAAGTAGGAAATCTATGCTTCTCTGAATCAAAGTTGATAATAGTTGCCTTGCCAACCCTTTTCCTGGTATGTATTGATTGTCAGCTTTTCATCTGACTTGTGATGAAATAGGTCATAACATGAGTAATGACTACCATCATTCTTGGACAATATTTTTTCCACCTTCAAAGTGCTTCGTTGAGGAATTAGAGTCACCGAGACAAGTAGGTCATCGGTTTGCTGCAATCTGGAGAAGATATTCATTCGCTCTTCCCAATTGATTTCATTTCAGAAGATTTATTGGAATAAGTTGCAAATATTTTAAAAGTTGAGGAACATTCCTAGAACCTCATTTCATCTCTTGTACTGTCACATTTTCTTCTTTGTACACAACTTCTTGTACAGTCTTCAAACTGATTTAATTAAATGAAAGTGGGAATCACTGTGGGAGTGGGGGGAAGGGGGGGGGGGAGGGTGTGAGGGAGTGTCGGGGGGAATCATGTATCATTGCATGGACACCAGAAGGTGTTTAGTCCTAGTATGGCACCTAATATTAGTAGTTTCTCCTCTTTAAGATACTCGTGCACATGCTGTAAGGCTTAAATGCCTATTACACGCTTATAACTCACTGCACAAGTCAAACCAAAAGGGTTGAAGACCCTTCTGGCCTTCTGTTGCTTTTTATGAGGAAAACCTTGCAATCCTGCAGTATGAAAGTCATATCTTTCCCAGATAAAAATGAAGACGTTAGCCTCTTGTAATTTTTACAGTCTATAGTTATATGTTGGCATGTTCTGAAAATACAACAATTTAAAGAGGACAATAGGTGACAAAAGATTCTTGTGGAGTTTATTAATGCTACCAACTGAACTACGGAGGAGTGGAGGTTTCATTTCAGTTTCGTGAATGACTCAATGATATCTATTGCATACAACACCAAGCTTGAGCTTGAGTTTGATTGCATATAAGTTCTGAATTTCACATCAAATTGGAATAAGGATTGGGTCATTTTATAAGCAATTCTCATGTGATCTCTTGGCACGATATTTTATATACTTTGGAATTTATTGCAGTAAATCAGTCTACCAATCCATTGACAGCTGTCCTGAGCTATAGGTGACCCATTAAGCTAATAGTGAACAACAACATCATCATTACCCCAATGCCCACAAAGAGGCTCTTGTCCAAACAGGCGGTAGGGGGTGCCCCCCGGTGTACATAATTTTACCCCTGCATTGCAACAAGCCAACAACATAGAAAGGCTGTTCCGATTGACCCTTGACTGAAGTGTGCCACCCATTTGCTACTTCACGTTAAGAAGCAAAAAGGATTATACTAGCCATTTTGAGTTAGTCCAGTATATTCTGAAACCAAAGAACGGTAAATCTTTGGCTCCATCGGAATCGTACACAGTAAGCTGATAGATAGCCATGTAGGACAAAAAGCTGAGTTGGCAGCCCTTTCACAATTTCGTCCTGATAATGTGCCTACTATCAGTGTAGGGAGTTAGCATCACTGTACACAACTGTGTCTCTATGTACCCAAGAAAATTTTCTGAATTTATGTTTTCCTTTATGTGTCTCATAGTTTTGCTATGCGTATAAGCGTATTATATTTCTCAGTCCCCTGCCTTCCCCCACCTCTTCCAAAACAAAAGTTAAATTGGATAAGGAATGGTTGGCTGTCGAATTTACCTGGTTCTTAGGTATTAGATTATTCTTTGAATTTCTTTGAATTTCTCTTTGCAGGCTCTGAATGGCATCCTCGTACCAAAAATGAGCAAAATCATTTTATTTTTGATGATTTGCCACATTTCATCATGGATTCATATGAAGAGTGCCGAGAGCCTCCACGTCTGCAGTTGCTTGATAGGTAGAGTCAGCTTACAAACTGCTATTGATCCTGGGCGAATTTATTTTATGCTTCTAACTCTAATTCTGTTGTGGTTAGATTTGACACTGCTGGTCCTGGATCATGCTTAAAGAGATACTCAGATCCAACCTTCTTTAGGAGGGCGTCAGCCATTTCTGATGTACCTAAGGGGGAAAAATCTCGACAAGAAAGGAAGGCTCGTAGAATCAAGGTACACATTAGGGTGGTGCTAAGAACTGTGAAGCTACTAGCATACTATTCGGGAGCTCTTGAACTCTTCATCATATGCAATTTATTTAATTTAGCTCAAAACTTGATGTCCGTTCTTTAGTGCAGTGATACTTATTTAGTCATTGTTAGAATTATATACTGAAGCTGTTACATAAACTGAAGATTGTCTTTTAAATTGACAAGTTTTTTGATTGTTGCCTTGAAAAAAATAATAATTATCACAATTCTTGTAGATTATTAAGGTTGCTGTCAAATATAATGTTAAGTGAAGTTCACCATGATCCTAACTGAGCATCAATGATTTACAGAGAAGAAGATCATCAAAACAGAGTGGACACTTCCCAAATTATGCACCGATTTTAAACAGCAGTGGCAGGTATATATTCATTTTCCGACGTGTTTTTGCACATAATTGCCTCAAAGGCTGTACATTGGACAATGACTCATTTATTTGACGTTCTGTTCTGTTCTCCTACGATATTTTTTTTATTTGTTTAATTTGGGTTGCACTGTTGCAGAATGCAATTTTCTTCGCCAAATGGCCAAGGGCAATCTTCTGCATCACGTACAGGTTCCACTGTGGACATGACTTTCAAATCAGATCTGGGGGATCAATCAGATTTCCTTGGTTCAAAAGATGGCCTTGATTTTATTGAATGTGTTTCTCGTCCGAGTACATCTAAGCCTGATGAAGAAAAGAAGATGGAAGTATCTTCTGTGGTAAACGAAGATGTTCTGCATAAGAATAGGTTAATTTACCTTGATGAACAGACTGCCTTTGCTACTGACGATGTTCTTCGCAGCCCTGTTATGAAGACAACTGTCCCCTGTTCTTCTAATGTCACCTGGGATGAGAAACTGGAAATTATGGAGCATATGGTTCTGAGTAACGGGGTTGTGGATAGCCAACATCTTCCTGAGACAAACTTTTATCTTCATGAGCAGGGCATGAAGCCTATTACTGCTAAAATTGACAATCCAGTGGATGACTTACGTGAACATGTAAGCAATTCAAATTCCAACTGTGATGGGCAGTATCCAGAGACAACTATGGATGTGAAGTATTTGGAGCCAACTGGATTGTTTTATCTTCATGAGCAGGAGATGAAGGCTGTTAATGCAAAAAGTACACAAGTGTTTGACTTATCTGGACTAGAAAGCAGCAGCCAGTCAAATTCTGATGGAAAGTACCCTAAAACAACTATTGATGGGAAGTTTAAGGAGCCAGTTGAAGTGGATTACCTTCATGAGCAGGAGGTGAAGCCTTTCAATACAGAAAGTTCCAGTGATTTTGATGACTTAACTGAACATGGAAGCAGCCCAAACTCAAATGCTGACGGGCAATGCCCCAGAACTATTGATTACCTTCATGAGCAGGAGGTGAAGCCTGTCAATGCAGAGAGTTCTAGTGAAATTGATGACTTATCTGAACACGGAAGCAGCCCTAAGTCAAAAGCTGACAGGCAATCCCCTCGAACAACTATTGATGGTAACTTTCTGGAGCTGACTGGGTTGGAGTGTGGGGTCGATGAAGTTCAAGATTTGTCTGTGGCAAACTGTGATCTTCTGGAGCATGATTTGGTGCCAGCTAATACGGAATCTCTTACTAAAGTGGGGGACTTGTCGGAAGGTGAAACTACTCTTGAGTTGATTGCTAATGTCAATTTTATGAGTGATGCTACAGACATGAAGTTGCGCATTGGTGAAGCTGGAAATGTAGTTGAGACTATGTTTGATAATGCTAGGCAGGGAGTGGGGACCATCAGTGCAGAACATGTTGATAGTGTGGATACCTTTTCTTACAGTAGAAACAATGTGAAGGGAATCGAATGGCATCAGCATAATGATATTGTTGGAAATAATTTGAATGCAATTGAATGGCATCAGCACGATGATATAGATAGTGAAACGGACAACTTTGTTGATGCACTGAATACAATTGAATCAGAATCTGAAAGCGATTTTGAGAGCCAAACGAGAAAAGAAGTAGATTTACCCACTTCCAGATTTAACCAAGCAGAAAATGCCGGAACTGACCTCACGAGAGAGATAATTAGTCTTCCAGAACCGGAGCCTAAAACTCATTCTACATCCTATTATCGCAACAAAGGAGTATCTGATGATTCAGAGGAGCGGGCAGCTGCTGCATCTGTCGCCGATACGGAATCTTTAGGAAATGCCCAGTCATTGAACAAGTCAGAAGTAACAACAGGCCAGAAACAGGATGACTTGACATGCATGTCTCATGAACAGTCTGTGCAAAGCACTCAATCATCTTCATTGTCGAAAGTTTCTCAGGACACTGACTTTTATGCTAATGCTGATGAGAAAAGATTACAACCTGCTGACTCTGAAATTGCAGAGTCTAATTCACAGCCTACCCCTGATGATAAGTGGGCTTGGAAACCTAACATGTCCCAGGAAATGCCAGTTGGGTCTTCAAGTTCCTATCCACCTGCTCTCTGGACGAATGGAACTCTCTTTGGACTTCAGCCATCAAAGCCCACTGTTTTTAGCATGTCTAATTCAGTGAATCCTGCTCCAATGAGTAGTAACGCTGGTGTTACTGTTGGCCAATGTAGTCCAAACGCAATGCATAATGTTGATGGTCTTAACAGATCTCTGTCGTCATCAGCTGAGGATTCTAACAATGGCAATAAACTAGACATTAATGAACAAGATGTAGGATCCTCTAAGCACGTGTCTAGTCATGTGTTACAGAAAACATGTGATCAACCTTTGGACCATGATGCGAGTAGTGCTACTGACGACTCAGTTATCCGTGGTCTAAGTGATGGTGATGCCATCTGTCACAAAAGCAGAGTTCTGTTGGGTGCTGATTTGAAAAATGTATCTTCTGAAGCTACAAATACTGGTGAAGATAGGTCATCTTTGTTGTCATTGTTTGGTCGTGGTTTACTGAAAAATGGGTTGCGCAGGAGTGGATCATTGGGCTATGATGAAAAGCCTAAAACGAGCAACCCCTTGACAACGATTGAATATGATAATGGATGCCACAGTTTACCGCACACAGTCACCGAGGCCAACTTAAAAGGAAAGTTGCGCTCTCCTGTGAATTCGCCGCCGCCGTCACCACCACTTGAGCATATGAAAATATCGTTCCGACCTATTGATGGCTTTGAAACTTCCAGACTAAAACTCAAATATCCAGAGGGTATTGAACACCATGAAAGTTCTTTTGATGCCTTCCCTTCATTTCAGTTGGTTCCGGAGTCCGCAAAGTTGCAGCATGATGTTGTTTCAGATTCTGATGATGATACATTTTGCCGATCATATGCCTGCGTGTCAGATGATTCTCTGAGTGACGTTTCTGACTCAAATTCTGAACATTGGGAATCTGAAGATCCTTCAGAAGGTAATAACCATGCAATTTACGATGGCTTGCAGAGAAAATCTTCATCAGAATCCGCTTCTAGCTCTCCTCAGCATGAAGAAAGAGATCAGGGGACCATACATGTTAGCTCTAGATCTTCAAAACCAGTGAATTCACTTGCTGGTCCTGCGTTGCAATTGCGAATTCCAGATCCAAATAATCAATTTGCTTATGAGGAAATGAAAGCATGTCTAAATCCAGAAGCCGATCTTTCCCATCTTCAGGAGCTAACGCCTCAACCACCTCCTTTGCCACCTTTGCAGTGGCGGGTTTCAAAGCCTCTCTTAGATGATGTGGAAGGCAAGCAGATTCCAGAAACTGAGAGCCTGAATCAGTCTTTTGATTCTAAGCTTTTAGAATCAGCCGTTTCTCATCCAGATATGGAGCACACAGCTGAATCACTAAGTAGAACTCAAGAGTCTGATAAAATTGCAAAAACAAACAAGGTAATAATGGCAAATCTCAACTCACTTCAGATAGTCTGTCTTTGATCGAAGTAGCTAGCTGTGCAGATGTATATTTCATCAGGTTGCTTGAATTCTAAGTTTGTTTCCTATGAATGTCTATCATTGTGCCCCCAGCAGATAGATCAACTGAGAGTAGATGACCAAAAGCAAAGTCATTATATGGCAAATGGGAGGATGGGGGACGACAGAGAAGATTTTCTACATCAAATCCGAACTAAAGTAAGTACTTCACTCTTTGTCTACTGGATTCAATGAAATTTGTCTTATTGGAGAGGATCTTATCCGTAAGAAATTAAGTTTCATTGTAATTATAATGGTTCTTGCTGCTATGACATTAGCAAATTTTGAAAGGAACTACAAAACTTAGTCCCAAAACTGTTGGATAATTTGACTTTGTATATTTTCTCATTCTAGTAGTCTTTTAGTTGATGTGTTTATTGAACCAGACACTGGTATAAATCCAAAACTATTGCTTGCAGAAGATTGTTACAGGTATAACCAGTAGCCATTTTGTAGAATGACCATCAAAGAAGTTTAAATATATGTTTGTGAGCTTTATTCACTGTTTAGCACTTTGGACCATGTTCAAAGGACCACAAGAGGCATTAGTATATTTGAAATTTTGTGAATTCAGCTTTGTTGTGATTCAGAAATTGGGATCAAAATGGAGCTTCTTTTACATTCTTAGAGCAGAGTTTGATGCAGCACAATTAGTAGCATTGGCTTAAGTTGACCCGACTTGAACCATGACATTGCTTTTACCTTTTGTTTCCCTAACAATGGTTCCAACCAAAAATACCTGAACTGTAGATTTTTTTTCCTATCTTACATATATCTAATATGTGGTTGGTCGAAGTTAAGTATCGAAGCATACTTGAAATGTGCTTATTTCTTATTTTCTTCATTGTTATATAGATATTTTGAAAAAGTAATACTCCCTCTGTCCCAATAAGTTTGATACACTTTCCTTATCGGGGTGTCTCCTTTGATTTGCTACATTTCTATTTGATAACGCTGGTCTGCCTAAAATGACTAAGATACCCTTACTTATGCTCACCCATGTGGATACCCTTACTTTCCCCTTAAAACAAGCACAACGTGCACCCATGGCCAGTCACATGTCGCTTCTAGACATTTGGTCCAAAATTACATGTAGCAATTTTTTTTAACGGGAGTATAAGGTAGCAGGTTTACGGAACGTCAAATGGGAGTGACACTTAAGACGATGTAGGAATTTGGCTTTTTGGCATTGTAACAAGGCCATTTTTTGGGCTTCAGTGGGCTGTGATGGGCCTCTTTGTGGAGTTCCCAATCCTATCCAGTGATTGCTGCAGGCCTGCAGTTGGTGAGATGGGTTTTGCTACATCTCTTAATAGAAGAATTGTTTATACTTTAACCCTCTTAAATTGACGATAATTGAGCTTCCCGGCTTTCATTGCCAAGTGATTTCCCTGATTTGTCAGCCATGGTGAGGCTTTTGTGCTCTTGACTGACAACTTTTTTGCTTTGTCCAGTCCTTTAACCTTAAACGCACAGAAATAGCTCGTTCGTTATATTCACCAAGCGCTGCGACCAGTAATAAAGTTACGGCAATCCTGCAGAAGGCAAATGCGATCCGCCAGGTAAATTATTTAATTATTTATTAATTTGGTCAAGTACCGCTTTTCGATAACGGGTTTTTGTCATAGTCATAGCAAGTTTGTGTCTACTGACATCTAAACATTAAATGTACGGCTTAGAGTGCCTTGGTCGAATTTTGAGTTCGATGCATGCATACATGATACATATATTCATATTAAGTGTTAAACTTCAAGCTGAACTTATGTAAGATGGTAAGTGGTGGGAATCAAGAGGGGTGCCCACTTGCTCACATACATGTTATTCACCGAGTCCTGTTTGTCTCACGGAGATCCCTGTTATGCTATCCCCTCCCTTTCTCTCCGCTCTGGGACCTAGATCCTTAACATGGTAGCTGGTCTGAGTCATCAAGGCATGATCACATGACACACCCTTGTCTGAGTGGCTAGGCTGCTAGCTATGCACTGGAAAAAAAGACCCCTCCTCTTTCTGGAGCTAGATCCTTTACACGGCGGCTGGTCTGAGTTATCGAGGCAGGATCACATGACTTACACTTATCTTAGTGGCTAGACTGCTAGCTATTGCTGGAAAAATGACTTAGATGGTGCCTGAATTGTTTGATATCAGAGAGAATGAAACGTCTCAGAGGCTAACACAAAATTGCTTAGGTTACAGGAGCATCTTCCCATCAACATTTAACAGTAACAAGCTTCATGGAAACAGGTGTTAATACAACGTTGATGATGATATTAATAACAAAGTTCTTTGCACCAAGTTTTAGCTGTACACTGGTTTGAGGGACATTGAAGAGTTCAGTCTTCATATAGAGCCTGTTTTGAGCTTAAGTCCAGCTGTCTTATGCACATGTTTAAAGAGAATAGCTTTCATACTAAAGTCTCCTCTTCAATGCTAGTACGTGAAGCCGTGAAGGATTCAAGTGGGCTTCCATTTATACTACTGCTATCACATGCTCTAGGTTCAATAGAAAGAGATAGATCACTTACAACAATCACTGCTAAACAGGGTATCAGTGATTCAGTGGAATATGTATATACTAGGTCGGGGGGGGGGGGGGGGGGCAGTTTTCAAGGTGACAAGATCTACTCTATGCTACTGCAGTTTTTTGCATCATTAGATCTTCCCTTTCCTACTTTGTCTTGCTTTCCCGTGTCAGTACTAGATCGTAAAAAACGTCCTCGCTTGTTACATAACCTTGAGGTGTTCCTACTAGATGAATGTGAGAAGGCCTTGATCTTATTATGTAAAAAGCTTTTGGGATCATAATGCTATATATGTAACAAATAAGAATGTTTTATATCAATGGAATATCATATTGGGTCAAGTGAAATCCACCTCTTTGCAATTATACCAGTGATAGTGCAAGAGCCTCTATGGAATTGTAGGGGTAAGATTGCATGCATTTGAAACCCGCTCCCCCTCCTTTTGTCTCAAGGTTAGGCCTGCATAGAAGTATGGAGACAATGGTATGAAGTGGTTGTTAGTCTAAATGGAGTTAATAGTGTCCCTAATTTTTAGTAGTAGTCCACCTTTTGAACAAACATAACTTAGCCTACAATAAGAAGTGTGAAGATTGTCTTCATTGTTTCAGGAGTTGGGTGGTCCTTGTAGTAGACATGTATAGACTATAGAAGAACATTTTATCAAATTATCTCTCTAACAAGAGCCGAAAGTTATATTCTATTGCGAAGCTTGCTCAGGTTTCTAGTGAAAGTGTGGGTTCTCTACATGAAAATGTGATGCAAGTTGACCCTCTCTCCACACACTTTGTTTCTTGCTCGATATTAACTTTTTTGGGCAGCTTTGTACGAATTAGGAGATATTGGCTATAAGCAGGCCACTTGGTCCTTGGTCATGCTACTTCAGCCCATGTTTTGTCTAAGCATGAAACCTTCACTAAATTTTGTGAACCTTTTTTTACTCTCCCGTCTATCTTCCATTCTTTGCATAGACTCAGTCACTACTATGAATTGGCGAATCCCAGGCGCTCTATCTACAAAATCAACTTTGCGTAAACAGTCAGTTTACTTTTTTATAACTGCTAAGTCGTCAGAATTCTGTAACAGCAACGGCGTTCCACTGTTCATTGCTCAACCACTAGAACCAAGTTTCAGTGACGTCCAGTCGTCCAACAATTTCTGCTGGTTTCTACTCTAAATGTGTAAATATATATCACACTACTTTAAATGGGTTCAGGAGTTCCTAGATCAAGATGTGCTGTTTTATCAGGAGGGAAACCCTGTGTGTAGAAATTGCTTTATAGTGGTCCAAATTTAGCGACAAAGAGGGTCAAAGAAAAAAAGTAGGTGATTAAGGGTGAGATAGAGAAAACAAAGGAATGGAAAAAGGCGGAGGGGTGAGGAGAAAAATTAAAACGAAAGAACAGGGGGAGTGAGGTCAAGCTACAGGCTAAATCAATATTGGAATCTAAAATCTTGAAATAAGTAAACTGAGGAGGCATATGCAATATTCAGACACTTTTCTAAGCTTCTCTAGACAACCGTAGTCTCTTTTGACTTATTCGATTTTAGATTTTATTAGGGGCCTTCAACTGTGGTTCTTGACATCTGACGCTTACGGTCTTACAGCTTTAAAAATGGGGGTCATGGACATGGGCACATTCTAATGGATCCTTGAAAGGTTGTGGGCTTGCCGTTATTAGAAATTTGTGAGAGTTTTCTAGTCTCTGCCATGATGTCCCCTTGAATTTCAGGGATCAGGCCTTCCTTACTGACGTTTCTGTTTACCACAGGACTTTACAAGTCTCAGCATTGACATCGGTAGTGATCTAGTATGTTATCTTTCCTTCCATCCTAACATCAATTTGTATGTGATAGTTTTGGAAATTTCTTATGGAATACTATAGTAATAATGAAGTGATGCCGCCTTCACAACCAATAGGGGATCTGAGTGATGCAGTGATGCCTTCAAACCAGCATGGAGTTTGGTTATTCTGGGTCTGTAGTAATTGGTCTTTCTCAAGATCGTGACCATTTTAGGGGTTGGGAGACCACAATGCTGTCGAGAATTTTTGAGTTCTTTAATCGAAATGGAAAAGCAAGTTAAAGCCCTACATTTTCTCCATTTCCCTTGTATGTAAGTTCCACCTTAATATTTATCGTGTTGTCTTGCAGGCTGTGGGAAGCGATGGTGAGGATGATAGTTGGAGTGACACTTGATCTATTGGATGGTCGGGTGCAATTTTGAAGTTGCTAGGTCAAAAGAAGCTCGTCTTTACAGATTAGTGAAATTTGCTGTACTGTGATTTTTATCTGTGAATAGTATCTGCTCTGTAATTAGCGTGTAGGGCTAACCTAGGTTCTGATCCTGATTTTTTCAATTTCCCCCATAAACAGAAGCCAACAGGTCTGCAAAGGTGTTCTTGTCTGTAGGCTGCTAAGGTAAATACATAGCCCCTTCTGGCCTTCTTGCTTCTTGAAGATCTGGTAGTTCTTCTGTTCACTAGAAGATAAAATGAAGCAACTTTTGAGTATGGCTACTTTTTTTTTCTTTTCTTTTTAGAGATGAGTAGAACTGTAGAAGGTAAAAGGAATAGCATTACCTGAAAAGCATATCCAACATGGAGGATCAGTGCAGCTTTTATAATGTCCGTTAAGAAACCTTGTTTGGTGGCCTACATTGTTCCTTGTTCTCTTTTTGCTAACTTAACAAGAAAAAAAAGGTGGTTTAAAGAGAAGTGAGAAAAGTTGAGCTTATAGTTAAAGGTTTCAACTGCATCATATGCCTAGAAAAAAATTTGGAAATCTGGTTAGATAGTACTTCCTCCGTTTCTCTATTTTCTTCCCATCACCTTTTGCATCAAAACCAAGACACCATATTAAAATAAAGTAAATCCCACTCAAGTGGGGTTGTTTTATGAAATTGTTTATCCTAAAGTATCCAAGTGGGGGTGGGGGTTTATCAGATAAAGCACTTAGAAAAAGGAGGGAAAAGTAATGGGTCCACCAGATTTCAACATTACTAAAAATGTACAGAAATGCGCCAAACCCAAATTTTTGGGGTAATTCAAATTTCCCACCAAACTTGACAGATGCTGAGAGTTTAAAAAGACTTCTACTTGAAGAAATACACAAACATCCACCATTTCTTTGCCCATCTCTTTGAAACAAAATGAAGGGCTATGGTTAGAATATCCCAATATTGGGATTTAGTTACAAATTCAGTGGATACATTAATTCACTAAAATAAGTCTACAAATCCAAATTTCACTTGTTGCATTTACATAAAAGAGCAAGGCCACACTTGTTGCATTTACTGTGGCAGAGGGTAAGGCAGCAACAAGTCAGCAATAGCAAGGCAGCAACAAGTCAGCAATAGCAAGGCAGCAGTGACTCAACAGCAGCAAGGCAGAAGTAAATCAGCAGCAGCAAGTCAGCAATAAGTCACCAGCAGCAAGTCAGCAGTAAGTCAGCAGTAAGTCACCACCATCAGGTCACCAGTAAGTCAGCAAGTCAGCACAAACAAGTCAAGGTAGCAACAACAAGCCAGTAACAAGTCACAATATAAAATAACTATCCAGAAATGCCTCCAAGGCTGACCAATGTGCAACGGACACAAATTAAAGATTTTTTGATGGAGCACAGCACAAACATGATTCTTCAATCAGGGAAAATCAATGAGGCAGCAGCAAAATGGAATGTTACAAGAAGAACAATCAGCACAATATGGTCAACATTAAGGAAGTTAAGGGCAGCAGGTTTAGATTTGAATGTGGACTCCAAAATGAAGGGAAAGAAAAGCAGGCCTTGTCTTCAAATAGACCATAACAAAATCTTGTTGATAGCACAAGAAGATAGAAACACCATCGAGAGATTTTCCATCAGTTATGGATGCTCAAAGAGTACAATATGGAGGTGGATAAAAAAGCATTTGCTAAGAAGTCATACAAATGAGGTGCATCCACAACTCACATCAGATCACAAGTTGCTAAGGTTAAAATTCACCCTTAGTGCAGTTTTTGTTGATAGAATTTTGCAAAAAGTAAAGTTCAAATCAATGTTTGGTGTAGTGCACATGGATGAAAAATGGTTTATTATTGGTGATGTGACTGAGAAGTTCATTTTACTGCCAGAAGAAGCAAATCCATACAGAGCATGTCAAAACAAGAAATACATTCAGAAAATCATGTTTATGTGTGCTGTAGCAAGGCCTTGTTTTGGGGACAATGGGGAAGTTTTATTTGATGGAAAAATTGGTATTTTTCCTTTTACAGAACAAGTCCCAGCAGTTAGAAGTTCCAGAAACAGACCAGCAGGAACTTTAGTTCTGAAACCCATGGCTTCAGTCAACAAAGAAAAAATAAAGGCATGTTTGATCAATCAAGTTCTGCCAGCAATCAAAGCAAAATGGCCAGCAAATGCATCCAAACACATCTACCTACAACAGGACAATGCAACTCCCCACATAATGGGAAATGATCCAGATTTTGTGAGACATGCCACATCAGATGGTTTCAACATTCAACTAGTCAGGCAGCCTCCCAAATCACCAGATTTCAACATTAATGATTTAGGGTTTTTCTATGCAATACAATCACTCAAGAACAAGTCTAGGTCAAGAAATTTTCAACAATTGATTGAGGCTGTGGACAAGGCATTTACAGAGTTGGCTCCATCCACACTTAACAAGGTATTCTTAAGTTTACAAGCAGTTATGATTGAGACAATGAAAAGGAGGGGGCACAATGACTATGCTCTACCACACTTGAAGAAATCAACACTTCAAAGAAGAGGTGAACTTCCTATTGATTTAGAAGTGGATGAAGGTTTAGTAAGGGAGTGCATTGACTATCTCCAACAACTAGGACAAGAAGTGGACAATGAAAGACTCATGCAAGATCTGGGCTACCACTAAGACACACATGCATCAAAGAATTTTTTGGGTTGATTCTAGCTAGCAAGCAACATGCACAAAGAATACCTTCTACAGCACAAGTTTTTGGGTTGATTAGAGCATAAACAAATCTTTTGGACCTTATGGTAATTTGTTTATACTCTAATCATATTTAGATTACAAGGTAGGAACAGTTCTAATACTTTTTGATTGATTATAGCATACAGTTATGGTTATGTGTTTATGCTATAATCAAAAACAAATGTTCATGTCATATTTTGGGAAACAAACATTTGTAATTTTAAAGCATGTAATGAAAATAGTTTTTAGAAAAAAAATATGTGCACGAAGGGTGAATTTATTCAAACTCTCAGGTTATTTATTAGGTAAGGCTTTCATCATTGAGTTTGATATGAATCTATTGTCAAATTAAACTTATGTGTGATGCCTCCATAACCATATAAATTGCACAATCCACAATATTGGGAAACTAGCAATCACAAGAAGTCAATTAAGCCTCCAATTCCATGGGGTGGCAATACACACATAGTAACTCAACAAGATAGACTCATATGGTTTAGCAAAAGCCTAAATTTCATCATAATTGTACTCCAATGAACATCCAAACATCAAGCATCCCTTAAGGCAACATGAGATCAGCAAGCATCAGCAGGCATTAGCAGACAAGGCACCAATTAAGGCAACAAGTCAAGGCAGCAGCAAGTCATAGCATCAGTTAAGGCATCAACAGACAAGGCACAAATTAAGGCAACAAGTCAAGGCAGCAGCAAGTCATAGCATCAATTAAGGCATCAACAGACAAGGCACAAATTAAGGCAACAAGTCAAGGCAGCATCAGTTAAGGCATCAACAGACAAGGCACCAATTAAGGCAACAAGTCAAGGCAGCACCAATTAAGGCATCAACAGACAAGGAACCAATTAAGGCAACAAGTCAAGGCAGCAGCAAGTCATAGCAAAACAACACATGATGCATTCACTACAACACATGATGCATTCAGTTTACAACAAAATCATGAGCAAACAAAGACAAGGCAAGCAAAAATAACAACACATGATGCATTCACTTTCCTGGAACATACAAAGCCCAAGTGGGAGAACACCCTTAAAAAACAATGATTCATTTGTTAGAATCAAGGGTTTTAAAGGGTATTCTTCCCACGTGGGCTCTAAAAATGTACAGGAAACCTTAATAAACACACTGAACAACCCAAACCATACAAGTTTATCACTTTCTATGTACATAGACAATCAGATTGGCAACATACCCTAAAAAAACATGCATTCCAATAGTGGAATAAATGGTTCATTAGGGTATGCTGTCAATCGGAGTTTCAATATGACAAAGAAAACAGAAACAGAAACAACCACTTTCCTAAACCTAGTCTAATTGGTCTAATTCAGGCACAAACAGCCACATGTAAAGGATACCAACAACACAGGAATATTGCACTTTACAACAAAATCATGATCAAACAAACACAAGGCAAGCAACAACATGTGATAGCATCAGTTAAGGCAACCACAAACCTATGTAGAGATCAATGATTTTCATTCTCAAAAAGGGACTTTTTAATTACAAACTCTCAGGATCACAAGGTGTGTCCTTCATCATCGAGTTTTATGTACAAACTGCCTCCTAACATGTCCTATTTGGTTGCTACAATAGTGCCTTCCAAAATAAGCACATGGGTGGCAAGAATGACATTAAATAAAGACACATCGTTTACTAGCAGCATGAAAGTCATTAAACCTCAGATTTACTCCTCATAGATAAATACACTTGACCAATTATGCTTGTGGCTGCCTTAAGTTGCCATTTTACTCAACTTTTACAAAAATCTGTCCTTAACATGACATTTTACTCAACTTTTACACAAAT
>CAAKMY010040819.1:0-11379 GCA_901111285.1 Corrigiola litoralis
CCTACATAATCACCATGAAGAAAGTTTATCACAATTCCCAAAAGGTAGACAAACCCTATGTTGTTGTAAATTTACAATTGCATAGCTAAAAATGAAGTGTCTATTATCTGAACCTATGACGGCGTAAAGTAATACAGGTACTGGAGGGAAGATATAGAATCCGGGTTTCATAACAAACCCACTGTTCCTAACTGAATCCCATCAATATGATCCACATTGCATAAGCCACATCACGATGAAGAAAGTAATGACTTTAAGATTCGGAGTTTCTGTTAGACATGACGCATGTATTCCGTTCTATGCTTAGAGAATCTATTCCCTTGGAGATGCTACCACTCAAACCAAGCCAAAGTTGGAAATAACGTAAACCATATAGGTAACCCATGAAGGGTCATCATTGGTATGTCCTTCATAGGAAGAGTGAACCTTTTAAGTTTCATTGATTTATTTATTTGAAGAATATAATTATAGAAATACATACAGACTAATGGTCACAGAACAACTAATATTATGCCAAAAATATGCAAAATAGCAGCTGGTGAGCAACAAAGGTTGTGCTCGATATGCGGAATCAAGTAGGCAAAATAACTAGTAAATGAAAGATCTTGAAAGCCACCTGTATGGGGGCCAATCTTGGAGGGAGCATTAAACCAGCATCATCTCCATGGGTCATGATTATACCACCAACAAAACGGGTACTTATAGCCCATGAAGTCTGCCAAACATGTTGCCTTTGCCCACTTTCATCTGTAAACTGCATGTATAATGGTGCAGCTTGAATAGTTAAATGCTATACAAAATAAGAGTCAAGGTGAAACAGATTTAAAGGTGAATAAGTCTTCTAGGCTGAACCTGAGTTTCAAAAGCTCGAGAAAAATTCTGACCCAGGTTATGGCTAGTCCCAGCTTGTAGAGCTTTTCTATCACCCATCATGGCCTCAATGGTATACGTCCTGTCAGCGCCAGCAAATGTCTCAACTTTTGATTTTCGACCAGCAATAATAGGTATCGCAGCTTGCTCATAAGCAAATTTTGTGTACACATCAATCATTTGCAAGGCCTGAACCCAAACGATAAAAATGCATATGTTAAGAGAAGTGATGTTGCAACAAGCTAATATCAATAGTATCTAACATTTAAAAGGTGAAAGTGCGATAGAAAAGACCAGAACCTCTTTCTCTGCCTCTTCCGGGGTGGCATGAGCAGTGTGGCCCTCCTGCCAGAGAAACTCAAGAGTCCTTACAAATGGTTTTGTGCGCATCTCCCATCTCGTGACATTTGCCCACTAAAACAGAGTATTTAGTCATAAGAGAGGAATAGGAAGGCGAATATGATCCTAGAGGCCTACAATTTTTAGAGATTTTGTAATTTTACCTGGTTAATCATCAGTGGGAGATCACGATGACTATGAATCCATTGAGTAAACATATGGTTCACTATAGTTTCACTAGTCGGTCGAACCTGCCAGAACCTCAACAAGTGCAACAAGCAAAGCCAAAGCTCAGTTTACTGAATAGCATATATATATATAACAGAGATTCTTTTTCACTGAAAAGGGTAAAACAGAGATGAAGAGGTCATGCGTAATAGTACCACAAGCTTTTCTTCTAGTTCCTTCCCTCCGCCGATAGTTACAAGTGCTAGCTCTGGGCTAAAACCCTCAACATGACTAGCTTCTTTCTCTATAAATGAATATGGTATAAACTGCATAAAATGCAAAGAGAAATGACTTCTATATTATGTGTATCTCAAGCAGTATTAAACATATAAATCCTCAGAAACAATATTTGCATAGTACAAAGATACATACAGTGTTACAGATAAAGTGAATTCCTTACATAAAACCTTCATGCTCAACCTCCCTTATTTCCTATACCATAGCAATTGATTCATTTACGTGGCACCAATTCTAATGTCCCCTTGTAGAAACTCAAGGAAAGGAAGATTAATGATTCATATGTAATGGAAAATACTTCACGCTCAACCGATGACTGAAAAGCACAGCATCAACAAGGTCAGAATGTCTTAATATATCAACACTTAAAGCCTAAACCTTAAGGTCACTGACTAAAAGTTATTGGCCTAAATTCCATGTTTATCAGCAAATAGCATATTATATCTACATGACCACCTGGCCTACACAATTGAGAGACTTAATACAGAAGTTAAATTATAAAGCGTTCGGCTTATTTCCAAAAAAAAAAAAAAAAAATTATTCTATATCCATCAACATCATTAACCAGCTTGGTCTAGCAATATGAGGACAAAACCAGAAAACGAGTACAATATTTGTTTAGTTTTGCTAAAGAAAGTCAACATGGCAAACAATTCACATCTTCGATCTGATGCCTCAAAAATGTTGCCATATTCTTTAAAGGTGAGTTTCATATCCCAACATAATACGTCTCCCTCAATCTAAGATAAGAATTTCATGGCTTAACCTTGAATGATGAGATAGGAAATTGAATCACTCAATAACACTGTTACCCCTTTAGACTGTTTTTTTCTCTCTCTATCTCTCTCTGCTCTCTCAATATCGGTGGAGGCCAGCAAAGTCTCCTTTGGAGATTAGGACTCAACTTACCCATCCTGAAGAATCCTCTCTCTATTAATCTCTCTTCTCCCGTCATAAAGCTTTTTTTCTTTTCTCTCTTCTGCTTTCCTAAAAACTTTACATATAATGCAGTTCAGAGGTAACTGGGCTCGGTAACTAATACTCCCTTGGTAATCGGACGTTTCTGTTCCCCATCGGTGGTCTGCTGCCTTCAGATACAGCGCTGGTGTCTTTTCCTGCCACTTCTGTGTTTTGCGTTCTGCTGAGGCTGATATTCTCACTGCTGGGTTTGCAAGAAAATTCTGTTTATATACGGCTAAACTCTAAACCATTAAAAGCGCCACTTATCAGTGGTCACTCTTCTGTCTCATCAAAAACTTCTTGCCTTACAGCTCAGCTCTTCATTATGTTTCTGCATCCAAACACTACTCACGATGATGCTTTAAGTCAGGGTAGGACAGAGAGCAACGGCAAAGTCTTGTAAGGTTTGAGATGCATGGCTTATTGCTCATGGGATATTTGTCAAGCTATATTGGGTGAGCCGTCTAGGTCTCATAATGTTACCAAGGTACCACCTTGTGTGTTTCCTAATACAAACACAAGTTCTTAGCAATTTGATTCTAGTAGGGAGGAACATAACTGAAGGATAACCCAAGCCATGCCTTTGAGATTTCTTTTGTCCTGGTCCCAGACTACAAGAACATTTTCTCAACCTAGGTCTTGCACCCCTACGCCTGTTTTTTAACAATTTTCAGGAGCTAAGAGCTTTGAGTGCTATACCCTATTACCCTTCCTCTGATGATACGCCTACTCATGTATCTGTCTCCGCTGCCATTTCCAAGATCCTCAGAGTCGTTTTCTCTTGAGAACCCGCCATCTGCGAATGGCAATTCTCTCTCTTTCTACAACAGAATTAACCACTAGGGGCACTTCATCTGCAGAGGATACCTTGATCAACCCTGCCAATCAGACCCCCCGCACTCTATCAACCTACATTGCGGCTAAACTTAGGGCAATGGAGCGAAACCTATCAAGTCATGACCTTGCTCATGGCCACAGACTTGCTAGTAAAAGTCTTAGTAGACTTGGTATTAATAAGGCCATCAACAGACCTCTAGTTATTACTCTTGTGTAATAGCTCGACCATGTGTTAGTGCACCCTTTCAGAGAATGCCAAGCCTAGCAAAGGACTCACATTTTGCTCACATGTGACTGATAGTGGCATCTCTAGTCCTGCACATAACAACAAAGAAGTGGTCCTGTAAAATACTTGGCTCTCATTTGGTGATCCTATGATACTTGGTCTGAATTTCACAGCTGACTCAACCATTCTAGTAATCTGAAATGCTCGAGTAACAGCTAGTAGGAACCTGTACTAGCCAATAGAAAATATCTACCTTGCTTTTCTATTTTCTAGCTTTTTGAATTCCCTAAAGACTGGCCTATATAATGAGCCTTTCAGTATTGTAATTTGTAATGGACAGACTTTGTTAATGAGAATATCTCTACAATGCTGATGTTCATGCCAGCTTCCCTTGTTTTTTGTTGAGTTTCTTGCTTAGAGATAAACAAAGAAATCCTTCCCTGCTAGGAGGGTTTGAGGGTGCAGAGTAGTAAAATTCAGTAGAGTTTGTTACAAAGATCATATCATTGTTGTTGTTTATTTTCCTTGTTCTTTCAGTTTTAAAACCTAACACAAAACTATCAAAAAGGTTGTGTCTTTATTGTTTTTCCTAAGGATGCCCAGTTCACATGGTCGGTAGCACGTGAACATAATGTGGCTTCCTGACTTGACCGTTTCAATTGTACTAGTACTTGGGATGACAAATTCCCTGATTTAGCTTAGACTTAAGGTCAACGGGTCGTGTCTGATCACTTTAATTATGGAGACAGTCACCAGCTAATAAACTTGTGCCGTTTCAATACGGTAATGTCGAATTTATTTCTGCATATACACCTCAGGTCAACCACCTAGGATGAGATTCCTCCTCTAAACTAACAGACTTCCTTAGTATAATCTAAAAAGTAACTACTACGTGAATTATTCTTCAGCAAATTAGTCGACGATTGAGCAAATATGCCTATAAATAAATGAAGAAAGTCGATATATTTAAGCAAAACACTTCTCCCAAAGAATAATAAAGTACTTTCCATTCTATAATCACCAAGAAAGCCCTTAAGCATCCAAAACATTTTGCCAAGAAAACAATGTGGAACACCATATTTAGAATGTATTCTATTTCGTTATGCAATACATGCAGCTGTATAGGATGCAACAAAGCGACAACACAAATAAAATCCCAGCTCAAATATCTAATAAAATAAAATAAAATATACCTGAGGAAAGTACATGTTACTATGCCCAGTTTCCTTAAACTTAACATTCAGATACTCCTGCAAATAACACAAAAAACCAATAAGTAAAATAAAAAAAAGGTTGAGTTGATCGGTCTACTTTTATGACTTGTTTCCAAAGAAGTACAATGGAAAGAATAATAAACCTGAATGGCCTCCCAGATGGCATAACCATAAGGGCGAATAACCATGGTGCCGCGGACGGGGCCGTAGTCGGCGAGCTCGGCATGTGAAATAATATCGAGATACCAAGCGTTGAAGTCTTGCGAGCGAGGGGTGATGAGTTGGTCTTGTGGTTTAGGCTTGGGTGCGCTCGAGGGTGCTACTGTCGTGTTCTTCGACGACGAGGCGGCTAAAGAAGAGAGTCTGAGGGTGCGGTGCCGACAGGAGAAGGTGGGTGGGCGAGTTAGGAGGGTGGTGAGGGAGGGGAGTCTGAGTGTGAGTGTGAGTGCCCCCATTTTGATGTTCAAGGTTTGGGAGACTGTGGAAGGGACTGCGATGGGGCTTAGCCGCTTTGGTGAGACTGAGAAGATAAGAGTTTTGGATGTCACTCTTTAGTTTTGGATGTCACTCTGTGTAGAGAAATGATAGGCCACGCCTAAAGCCGTCAAAACTGGACCGACCCGAGACAACCGCACCGAACCGCGGCAAAATCTAATTCAAAACCGAACTGAACCGACCCGATGTTTAACCGAAAACTGGTATGACTCGAAAAATATGAAACTCAAACCGAACCGAAACCAAATTGAATGGACCTGAAACCCGATTCAACCCGATTCAACCCGAATCTTACTCAAATCTACTGGATTATAATCCAAAATAAACTAATTTATTGCAGTGTTGGTCAAATTTAAGCTCCAATTAAATCAATTTTGTATCACATGATCCAAACAAAGAACTAATACAAAATATCTATTACAAAACATTATAATTTGATAAGAATTAGTCGATAAAATAAATGAAAGCAACCAACCATAAAGAAATCAAAACCGAAACCGATCCGTCTAAATAAATTAACCAACATGACCCAAACCGATATTTATCCAAACCGAAACCGACTCGACTCGAATGTCTATTATGATCTGACACAACCCAAAACAGATATTACTCGAACCGAGAAAACCCGACCCGTAACCGAACCGAACCGCCCGATTGACACTTCTAGTCGCGCCCCATCGAAATTTGGAACATATACGTAAAGGGTTTAAAAGATGGGGTACCGTGGTAATTTGTTTTTTTTTTTTTTTGAACTACGTGTATATGTTGTATATTTGAATACATGGTCCAAATATTGACATTGCATATGAAAACAAATTCTTACAGTGGCATTAAAATTTGGAAAATTTAATGGGAATTATCCCAACTTTGACTCTTCGCCCATTTGTAATCCCAACTTTACATAATCTCATATTAATCTCAATTTTTGACTCTTCATTCTTATATTGCACCCAAAGACAACATAAAAGTCATCACAGTTGTTAAACATACCTAACTTTTTGCTAAGCATCACCCTAAAATAACTTAAAAAATATCACATTATTTTACCCACAACAAAGGCTCTTCCCAGTTTCCCACTGCTCACCCACTACCCCAACTCAGAAAATATATCATCACCCCGGCAATCACCCCAACCCTTACAATCCCCCTTCCCAACGCCCCACCCACAACCCCCACCAACCCAGACGCGCAAATCCGCAATAACCACCCCCTCCCCCCCTTCCACCGCGCTTGACCGAGTCTCCTTCCTCCCCGCGGTGATCACGAGCCCAACCCCCTCCTACCGTAGTTAATCTGCAACAATGACCTCATCCCCCCACGCTTAACCCACAAGAACCACCATTTTTTGCAGACAACCACCTCTCCCTCGAAAATCTGCTTGAGTTCCTTGAAAATGGGGATCAGGAGAAATATAGAAAGAGAGTGGGAAACAGGTTTTGAGATAGGTGCTCGTGGTTTTGGATGGTGGTGGTGAAAGAGAGGACTTGAAAGATGACACTATTTGAACGACGGTGATTCCACCTTCAAAAGTAACAACAGTAAGAGCCTAACCTAAGATACTCCAATCGAGTATATGATTCATCAGTTTTTATAGATTTTCTAGGCTAAATATGGGAGTTTGTTTTCTAACGACACAAGGTCTTCCACAGCTTCTACTGCTTAATGACGAAAGTTATTGAGACTTGTCAATTCAATGAATAGTGTAGTCCAATGATTGCATAGAATGTTGCTTTTCACCTATCTCATCACTGATTTTGAGGAGGGTATTTATAGTAGGATACCTCTAGGGTTTAGAGGGTGAGTCATTACTCTTTCCACAAATCATCCCTTATTAGGCTTAGGTTTGTGGTTAGATGTGATAAATGAAGGCCCAAGCAAGGTTTATCCCTTTGTGAGGGATGCTTGCCTTGCCATAATGGGGAGACCCGTTGGAATGGGGACATGGCATCGACCTTGCTTGTGCTCGACCTTTGACCGGAGTCAAGAAAGTCAACGTAGTCGGGTCAATGATAATTTGACCATAACATTTTGCCCCTCACTGGTTAGAATATGCAGTGTATTGTGTCGAGGCCTGCGTGTTCTGGACAGTGAAATAGAGGTCTTGCAGTTCCTCATGAACAAGATTTGAACAGTGCGCACAATATTGAAGGCTTGACACTTGTCCTCCATGCGGCCTGGGCTTGGTCTATAAATGGAGGGGGAGATTTGCTCATTTTGCACAACACTCCCTTCTCCTTCATTCCCTCATGGGGGAAAACAAGAAAGCTGCTTTTGAGGAGGACTCTCTTGAGTCATACCCTTTGGAAAGCCACTTCTCCTTAGGCGGAGTCTGCAGCGAGGTGGAATTCAGGAGTCTTGGGGTAGTGCCTGCGAGCTTCATGCGAACTGGTGACGGAGGTCTCCGCTGGGTTAGGAGGCTTAGCCGAGGTGCTTCGCAGGCGGACTGCTCGAGGCGGGTGTGGACTTCCCGTGGAACGTGCGGACTGTGTGCGGACCGAGGTGAGTGTGAACTGTGCGCTGGCGGGCTGACCAAGGCACTTCTGGCGGACTGCTCGAGGCGCACGCGGTCTGTTTGCAGGCGGGCGGTCGGTTCGAGGCTCACGCGAACTTTGCGAGCGGACTCACCGAGGCACGTGCGGACTGTTGAAGGCGGACTAACTGAGGCGCGTGCGGATTGTAGGAGAGTGGACTGATTTTTTGCGGTCTTGTGCGGACTAAGACAGGTTGGTACTCCACTCCTTTGAAGCAAATATTTTTCAATTAAGTCTTCTTTCATTTTACTCGCTTTTAAGAACGTAGAGCCGAAATAGGATTAGCTTGCCCATTCTTACGTCCATTTCGATGTGCATTGGTGCAGGCGGACTTCCATCCTGGCCCGTATTAAACAAACTTAACGAAAACCTCGGAGAGACGAGCGAGTAGCTAAGTATCGTCCAGCCCGCTATCGTTCCAACCAAACAGTCATGACTTCCTCAAGTGATTCAGATTCTTCCAACCTGGGGGGGGTCTAGACTAGAGAGGCCGGTCTTCGGGGACTCATAGTCGGATAGTTCGCAGTCTAGGAGATCGGTGTGGAATCTTCTTATGAGGAGGTCGATATTGAGGCTATCTCATTTGAGCCTAAGGCCGAGGATACTGAGTCCATATCCGCAGAGGAAAGTGAGGCCGAGGTAGAGGAGGAGCGTGCTGCTAAATTTCCCCTTGACCCCAAAAATGTTACCCTCGGTGACAAATTTTCTAGGGAGTTCGATTGCGAAGCAAGCGGGGTTGAGTATCAGTTGCCCCACAATCTCTCGTTCATCTTGCCGGGGGTAGGTGAGACTATTTTTGATGCCCCTGATGGTTGTATTCCCGCGTACGATGATTCTTTCCGGTTCGGTCTTCGGTTTCCTCTCCATCCGGTTATAAACGCACTCATGAAGGCGTATGACGTGCCTTTTTATCAGCTTTCCCCGCCTTCCTTTGTCAACATCACTTCTTTTATTGCTACTTGTGAGTTGAAAGGTCTCGCTTGCAACATAAGAACCTTCCGAGGTCTTCATCGGTTTAAGTTTTCCAAGGGTTGGTACTATGTGGCAGTGAACGGCGGGTACATGGCTGATTACGATAAGCCCATCAAGGTTAACCATTGGCACCGACGATTCGCCTTTGTTCGGCACCAGGGCTCGCTTCACTACATCCCGAAATGGAGGGAGTCTATACTTAATGACAAGGGCCTAGATGAAACCACTTCCGAGGAGGAGTGGAGAACAATGAGCTACTTCAGGTCTCGGTCGGGGTCGTTCATACATCCAAAGTCGAGCAAGGCATTAAAGTGGACCTTCCCCATCAGATAGCTTCCCTTGGTAGACTCCTTTAGGGATATGCACTTCCTTCGGGCTTGCCACATTATCACCGAGGGGGATGAGGGTTAGCGCTAGGAGGATAGATAAATTTTCTTTTTTTCTATCTTCGCTTGATATTTCGTACTTGCTTTATTTGCCTTCTCTATACTCATGACTTCACTCTCTTCTTTTGCAGGAGAGTCGAGGAAGCGGTTAACAGCAAAGGTGCTTGGAAACATGAGTAACCGGTCATACGTTGGCGAGCTCTGGAATAGGCGTGTTGAGGGCTCGGGCCTCCCCATTGATGCTAGCCTTGAGAAGGCTGCTAAGGATGCAGACAAGGAGGATCTTAGACGCCTTTCTAAGAGTGGGCGACTTTTCGAGGAGCGGAGAACCGAGAAGAGTGCTCGTAGATCGAGGTTTGTCACTCCTCCACCCTAGTAGAACAAAGATAGGGCTCAGGAGCCTTTTAGTGCTGGCAAGGATACGTCATCAGCGGACAAGGAGAAGGCCGTGACTGATGCTGGCAACAAAGAGGTTGCTCTTGGCTTGCAAGCGAAGCCATCTCGATTTTCTAAGGACTATAACTTTCATCCTGCGAAGTCCAAGAGGGTTAGGGAAGCTGAAGAGGCTGAGCGCGCAGGTCTGGAGAAGAGGCCAAGGGTTGTCTCATCTGACCCTCCTATTCGTTCCGCTTCCCTTTCCAAGGAGACTACTGAGAGGAAGGTTATATCTACTCCTAGCTTTGTAGACTTAGACCCTGCTCAGGGGCTCGTCCCAGCTAATTCTCTTCGATCCCAAGAGAAGCAGCCGTTGGTTACTGGTTGTGCTAGCTCTAACCCCGTTCGCTCTCCGACACTCCGTTCTCTTGCGTCTATAAAGGGCTTTGGGACTTCGGACTCGATGAGGGACTCTAGTCCGCTACCTCTTGTGCAATCTAGCGAGACTGACGCACTTATTGACAAGCTTTTTCTGGGAGGTGATCCCGAGAAGATTCTCGAGTTGGTTCTGCGAGTGAGCAGGCATCTTCCTGAGGCTAATGCTCGGTTTGCCAGCAGGTTGCAGCTAGCTCTCCTCGAACGCACTCAACAGGCCGCCATTGAGGTATAATCTTAGCTTTCCTTAGTCCTCTTGCTTTTACTTAATCCCTTCCTTCCTTGACTTTGTCCAAATCCTTTTCAGGTTGCAATTGGGCTCAATGCCATCTCTGAAGGAGCTAAGAGGAGGGAGCTAGTGTTGCAAGAGGCTAAAGAGAAGATTGCCAATGCTCATGGGACGAGCGAGAAGTTGAGAAAGATTCATTTTGCCTGGATAGAGGCGTAGAATCTGGCTATTGAGAGAGCTGAGGAGTCCAAAGTCCATCTCGCCAACCTTGCTCGGGTTAGAGGGGAGAAGCAGGCGATGACGGGAAAGGTTTCCCACCTTGAGTTGGAGAATCCTCGACTAAGCCAAAAGCTCGACCAAGTCTCCAAGGAGCTAGAGCTTGCTCGGGTTGCTCTTGAGGACAAGAGTAATGTTGATGACGCCACCAGAGCTTCCTTTATTCAGCAAGGGAAGGATGAGTTGCTCTCCCTTATCCGTGGTACTTGGCATGAGCGCTTTGTTGGTGTTATGGGAGCCACTTGGAATAAGTTTATGGAGGAGATGGAGTTTAAGAGGTAGGAGATCGAGCAAGCTAGTGGAGCTGGTCTTAGCCGAGCTATTGTTCAGCCTGAGGGAACTGTTGAGACTCCTCCCATCGAGAGGTCAGAGAAGGAGGACCCTCCCCTATATCCAGACGATCAGTTTTCTCCCATCCCTCCAGATATCAGCCCTCTCCATGAGGATTAGCTTTATGTTACTTGGTTGGCCCAACCTGTGGGTGTCTCGAACAATATTTTGCGGTAGCTAGTTTTTATCCTTGTTGATGGATGTTGGATATTTCTCCCCTTCGCTGTATTGGTTTGTATGTTTCCCGCCTTCTGAGCGGATGTTTTTGGACAAAAATGTGCCTGCTTTCTAACTTAGTCATACTTGTAGGTTTCAAGAATATGCTTCCTCTTTTTTCCGTCTTGTACTTTTTTTTTTAGAGTTTACCATTCATTTGTTAGTATGTTTCTTAAGACTTGCATGTTTAGGTGAACGTCTTGCCCCCGGAGGGTTGTTCATT
>CAAKMY010040820.1:0-21236 GCA_901111285.1 Corrigiola litoralis
TATATATATAAAGGAGGCTTTTTTCGGAGCTCCACATCGAATCTTATATTTGGTGGAGTTTAATAAGATAATTACACGCAAAGCTATATTACTAGAGGTCAAACCCACTATTTGATGCTAGAATACAAATTCAAGTCAAATTGTAAATGTTGAGTGTAATAAGATAAACCAACTACTAATAACAGTATCAACTACACATCAACGTACATACAAAACACTACTACATACATGCGGTACTACACAGCAACGTACATTAAAAATAATTCTACATACGTGCGTCGCTTAATTGCTACGTTGAGCTAATGAGCTATACAACAACGTGATTGACTGATTGTAGACATTCTTTTCCGAATTTTAATTTATATCAAATACAAGTACTACATAACGTGAAGTCTCCTAGATGTAATATATATATATATATATATGTGTGTGTGTGTGTGTGTGTCTGTGTGTGTTTGTGTATTCTTCTCCCCATAATTATTTCTATCACTTTTATAAAAAATTCCAGCCGTTATTATGACATTTGAGTCTACTGCTTTATCATCAATGGAATCTCACAGGTTTGATATTAAATTGAACATTATAAGTTTAGTAGCCTATCTATCTTAAAGTTTTGCATTATGTTTTCAATTGTTAACATATTTTTTTGTCTTGATTGATCGCAGGTCTTACTCTTTAATTAGAGAGTTGAATGACACTACTAAAAACTGGAAAATCAAAGTTCGTGTTTCTAGATTGTGGGAAATTCATAATGCTAAAGGAAATTATTTTCGTACAGATATGGTTCTTATTGATGAAAAGGTACTTATACTATTACTTATATACTTTAATTCTTTTGATTTTGTTCAACTACGTATGTGAATTATTTCAAAAAAATTAATTATGAAAGTGATAAACTTTTTTTCTTTTTTTTTAGCTAATGTCAATGATAAATTGTATTTTTCATGGCAGGGAGAATATGTGCATGCTACCATCGCAAAATCGTTTAGTAGAAGTTTTATTGAAAGAAATAAAATAGTTGAAGGAAGCATCTACTTAATGAAAACTTTCGATGTTGAAAAAAAGAAAGACCACTTTCATATTGTAAGCGATCGTAAAATTTCAATTTCTATCCTCAATAAAACTGGTTTGAAAGCGATCAAAGGAGAAAACAGTAAAATACCAATTCACAGATTTGAGTTCTTGGACTTTAATAATTTGGATCATCATTGTAATAACGATGCTGTTTACACAGGTATGTAAATTACTTTTTTTTTTACTTTTATTATTATTATTACGTTAAATTTTCATAATTATATTTATGTAATTCATCTGTCTTTTATTGTTCTTATTATGTCAATGGTATTTTATTAATTTTATTTTATGTTATTTTAGATTTAATTGGTTTGGTTGTTGATGAGCACGGGGAAGGAGACAAACTTGCCATTGAAATAGAAAACAAGTGGTATGTACTATGGAATTAATTTTTTTATTAACGGCAAAATATAATATGAAATTTTGTTATGATAACGATCAATGTTTTATTTTTTGTCAGTGGAAATCGTTTAAGAATAAAACTTTGGAGAAGATGTATTACTCAATATATGGACCAGAAAAGAAATATTAGAGATGGCGGTCTTCTTATCGCAATTGTGTCATCAACTAGAGTCAAGGATTATAGAGGTATGTTATAGTGTCTCATAATTTATTACGCAGACTTTTTATTGGTGGTGTAGCAGGATCACTTGAAATACCATGACCCCATTCACCAAACCTCCCCTTTATGTCAGGTAGATGTATAGTACGGAGTACTTAGAGACGGCCTTCAAAACACACAACTTTTTCACATTCACTCTATGAATATCTATTTATCTTCTCTTTATCGCACGCTTATCAATTATGTATGCACATATTATTTGTTTTTTTAATTAAATTTCCTCTCTTGACTTATAGGTTTTAATAGTGTTCAGACTTTTGCTTCGAGTAAGGTATATCTTAATATTTCGATAAGAACTAAAGCTACAAGGGTAAACCAAGTGACAAACAATCTGACAATACCGACGGCAGGTATATTTCACCTTTTTCTTATGAACTACATTAGGACTGAAACTTATAGTTTGACTATATTAAAGTATGACCAGATATTTTAATTTGCAGAAATAAACTACTTAAATCAAAATAATTTCAGAAATTAAATATTTAGCTATTAGTCATGATTATGATGGTGATTATCTTATTGGACTTTGTGAAAGTTTCAGACATTACATATTCATCATGTCATGCATATACCCCTTTCAGGCTTTACTTTTCGCAGGCAATGAGAATCAAAAACAGAGTAAAGCTAACTTTTGTTTAATTTTCTTTAATTTATTACCTGAGTTGCATTCATGGCAACAGTACCAATTTTAAGTGCTTTAGGTCCGGGTGAAACTCATCCTTAAAAAAAGATCTTCATCACCAAATAAAAACCTGCACGGATAAAATCAACTTGGAGTCTCAGCACAATGCAACATAATACACAAAATAAAAAAAAGCACTTCAAGTCAGAGAGATTTCATATTCAAATATCATCTGAAAAAACTTATTATTTGATGAAAAAGCTTTATATTTTGATGAATTGATCATGATGTTGTTCTTAAACATGCTAAACACACGACTACGATACAACTGTGCAACTTTTTACATAGATCTCACTAATTTGAAAAAAAATTGAATCTTTTTTTCTTAAGAACTAGATTACCATTGTAATTTGTAGTTAAACTATATTATAATATGACCAAATATTTTTATTAGCAGGAGCTAGCGAACAAAATATCCAGTATCTAGATTTCGGTCCACCTAAACAAGTATGTTCACATTGCGGTGCTATTATGTGGTATGAAGAAAGCGTAAAAAGTTACAACACGAGAAATTCTGTGACTTTCAATATATGCTTTAAAGGAGGCAGAATTAGCTTACCGAATTTACAAGAGCCCCTGAATTTTTGAAGAAATTATTAGACTACGGTAACAAAGATGGTGCGTTGTTTAGACAACAGATACGAATATACAACTCATGTTATGCCTTTACTTCAATGGGAGCAAATATTGACAGAGCTATAAACATGACTCGAGGTCCATATGTTTTAAGAATATGTGGACAGGTACTTCACCGCATTGTCTCTCTATTTCCGCCAGACGGACATCAACCATCTTTTGCACAGCTATATGTTTATGACACTTCATCTGAAATAGACATGAGGGCTAAAGCTGTAGGCAGAAACGAGGGTAGCCCAACACTGGATTCTACAATACTTTTGGGCTTAAAAGAGATGCTTGATGAGGTCAATCCTTTAGCTCAGACGTTTCGTATGGCTCAAGAAAGAATAAAGGAAGATGATAGCTAACGTGTATCAATTAGATTAATCGGAACAAGAGACAGAAGAGACAAGACATACAGCAATCTTATAGCGTCAGAGATAGCTGCTCTAATAGTAGGAGATATAGGAGAATACAATCGTCAAAGAGATATAATCATAGAATACAAGACAAAACAACTGAAGAGAATAAGCGAGCTCTTTCCTGGGTACATGCCCTTGCAATATCCCCTCCTATTTCCTTTTGGAGAAGACGGCTATCATACGGAAATACCGTATGTAATGGTTGCTGGAGACCGCAAAAACAGAGGAAAAAGAGCATTTGTAACAATGAGAGAGTACTACTCATACCGGATAACGCAGAGGCTTTTAGATGGGTGGTCTTTACTTCGAGGAGGCAAACTATTTCAACAATATGTTGTAGATTCTTTCTGTGCCATTGAGTCTGAAAGATTATCATACATAAGAAACAATCAGCCACAACTCAGATGTGAGTTATTAAACAATGTAAGCGATGCTGTACAAAAGGGGGATCATATAGGGGAAGCGGTGGGCAAGCGAATACTTTTGCCAGCTTCGTTCACAAGAGGCCCTAGATACATGCAACAGAATTACCATGATGCAATGGCGATATGTAGATTGGGAATCCGCATCTATTCATCACATTTACGGCAAATCCAAATTGGCTAGAAGTTGGCTATATGTTGAACCATATCGAAGGGCAAATGATCGAAGATCGACCAGATATTATGGCGAGAGTATTCAGGCTCAAGCTTACATAATTTATGGATTGTCTTCGAAAAGACCGGTATTTTGGAACCGTAGTGGCAGGTAGATATTTGAAATATAATTTTAGTATAATTCGCAACAGTTTAATGTATTGTCGTTTCATAGTTTACTTATTATTTTATTTTATACGACTGCTAAAGGAATTTTATGACATATTTAATCTAACATATGTGTCCACGGTAGAGTTCCAAAAGAGAGGGTTACCACACGCTCATATACTTTTATGGTTAGAAAAAGATGAAGTCAATCTCTCTCCGCATTTCATAGACAGTATTATTTCTGCGGAGATTCCTGACAAGCAAGAAAATCCAAAGTTATACGAGGTTGTATCGGGATTCATGGTCCATGGACCTTGCGGCGAGGCTAATACCAAATGCCCATGCATGATTGACAAAGCTTGCAGCAAAAAGTACCCTAGATCATTCAACGAGGAGAAAACAATTGACGGTAACGGATACCCTCTTTATCGAAGAAGAGAGAATGGCATGCACTAAAATTCTCTTATTATAGCTTACTAACTTTTACAAATTTGTAATTTTTATGAACATATTTTGATATTATTAATATAAGATATAATACTATAAGGGTCAAACATGTTCTACTAAACCGTCCCTCTCTACTTTTCAGGTTTATTCAGAAAGGCGACCATCGTATAGACAACAGGACGATTGTACCCTATAACCCCGGTTTACTTCTGATGTTCGACTGCCATATCAACGTCGAATGGTGCAACACCGCCTTCGCGATAAAATATCTCTTCAAATATATCACTAAGGGACCCGACAGAGCTACTATGATAATAAAAGGTGATCGAGATGATGAGGTCCAGACATACTTGGACTGTAGATATCTTTCAGGTGGTGAGTCGGCTTGGAGAATATACGAGTTCAGTATTCATGAAAGGAATCCCTCTGTTATGCGCTTACCAGTCCACTTAGAAGGACAACAGGCGGTAGTACTCCGAGACAAATCTAAGCTCAGTGTGGTTATCAACCAAGCAAATGAAGCGGAAACTTTGCTCACCGGATGGATGACCGCAAATATCATGTATCCATAAGCAAGAACTTTGACATATGCCCAGTTTCCTACGCAGTATGTATGGAATGACACATGGAGCAAAAGGAAGCAAGGCAGGAGCATTGAGCGAATTACATATGTCCACCCGACTGCAGGAGAGAGGTACTACCTATGCCTCCTTCTGAACTTAGTAAGGGGTGCAAAGAATTTTGATGATATCAGGACGGTCAATGGGCAACTATATCAGACATACAAAGAAGCGTGCTATGCGCATGGCCTCCTGAGCGACAATAAAGAATGGCACGATGCACTTCAAGAAGCCAACCAGTGGGCAATGCCATCCCAGCTCCGTCAGCTCTTTGTCACTATGATTTTATTTTGCGAAGTAACCAATGTGAAAGAACTTTGGGAATGCAACTACAATATGCTATCTGAAGACATGGAAAGAAAGAAGAGGAAATAGTTCAAGCACCCCGGATTGATACTTACAGAATCAGCAAAAAGTACTTACACTTTGATTGAAACTGATAAAGTATTGATGAGATACGGTAAAAGGCTGAAAGATATCAACAAGATGCCACAGCCAGATCACTCTAGCGTAGAAGGTATGGAAAACAGGCTTATTAGAGATGAAAATATGTACGACCCAAAGTTGTTATCAGAAGAATGTGCGGCTAAGGTACAACAACTTAATCAAGACCAAATGGAAGTGTATAACAGCGTAGCTCAAGCGATTAACACTAAGGCAGGGCAGGTAATATTCCTTTACAAACACGAAGGAACAGGGAAGACATACCTATACAACACCATTTCAGCAAAGATCCGATCCGAAGGAAAGATAGTGTTGAACGTCGCATCATCAGGTAAATCAATTTTTTATTTAACAGTCAATGATGACAAACTAAACATGATAACTTATATTGTTCTTCAATAATTCCCTTTTAACTTACCCTACAGGAATAGCCGCACTACCACTACACGGTGGTAGGACAGCCCACAGTCGGTTCGAGATACTTATCGACTTATTTGAAGACTCGACATGCAACGTCAGCCAGAATACACATCTTGCAGGGCTACTACGAGAAACATCATTGGTCATATGGGATGAAGCCCCAATGGATCACAGGTTCGCGTTCGAGGCCCTAGACCGCACATGAGAGACATAGTTGGATACACCGATCCAGAGGCAAAGTCGAAGCTTTTTGCAGGTAAAGTTGTCTTGCTTGGCGGTGACTTCCGCCAAGTTTTACCAATAATACCCAAGGGTACAAGACAGGACGTCGTACAAGATTCGATAAACAGATCACATATATGGAGTTCGAACAAAGTATTCATGCTCAAGACGAGCATGAGGGTTCGAGAATCAGACAAAGATAAAGAGACAAGGCTGAGAAACAAAAAATTCAATGACTGGCTCTTGGCTATGGGAGACGGCAGGCTGGAAACAAAATCAGAAGACAACGACACGGAACCAACATGGATAAAAATACTAGAGGAATTTATCGGGAGCTTAGGAAAGATGGATATCGAGAAATGGTGAATACCATCTATCCAGATTTTAGCGAAAGGCGTGACGATGACAACTACTTGAAGGAAAGAGCAATACTTACACCTCTAAATGAAACAACATATGCAATTAATGACTACATGATTGATATGATCCCAGAAACATATAGAGTGTACAAAAGCTCCGATGAAATATGTTCATCCGCGACTGAATGCGAAGACCAATTCAAGGCATATCCAACGGAGTATCTGAATAGCCTACACCTACAAGGTCTGCCACCACACGAGCTAAAACTAAAAGAAAGCATGCCGGTAATGCTACTGAGAAATATCAATCCATCTCAGGGACTCTGTAACTGGACGAGACTCATTATCACACGTCTGGGGAACTTCATCATTGAGACAAGAATCATCACTGGTTCAAAGGTCGGTAAACAGGTGCTAATTCCTAGAATTATCATGACTTCAAGCGATACAAAAATACCATTCATATTGAAAAGAAGGCAATATCCACTAAAGCCGTGCTATGCTATGACAATAAACAAGAGTCAAGGTCAGTCACTAACGCATGTTGGGGTTTACTTGCCTAAGCCGGTCTTTAGCCATGGACAGTTATATGTTGCGGCGTCGAGGACAACGTCAACCGAGGGCTTGAAATTTTTCATTGACGATACAGAACAAGAGTTCAAGGGCCACACAAAAAACATCGTCTACAAAGAAGTCTTTACAAACTTGCCCACCATATATTAGAACTAGATTAATGGTGTTTTTATTTATATTATTTATCAAGAAGTTCAAAACTTTATCACTCGAATATTCTGAATTTTAGTAGTTTATTCAACTTAGATATTTCCACTATGTAACAAAGAATCAACTACAATTAAGTTTACATTGCACTATGAGAATTATTTCACATGAGAAACTTAACATTCTCATAGATGACAAGGAATGAACTCCTCTACACCACACAAAGAAAAGTATACAAGAATATTTATAAAAACCTGCCATACACAAACATCACACTTTCAACAAATCGCTCTTTTCAAATTAAATTATCGATACCAATTAATCAAAACGTATGATCGACTTACATGTTCCAATTCATTACAAAACAATCAACAAACATATCACGGTTGAATTAAAAAAAAAAACAATTGATATTATCAAATCAGCCAACATCGTCAAGTCGCAAGCCAAATAGATAACAGTAGATTAAGAAAAATGACGAAAAAGAGTATTGTACCTTCACAACCAAGATCGAAAACATCGGTCAGCAACTACTCTATACTATTCTTCAATTTAAAAATCAACATTCCCAATTTTCCAGAAAGAAGCATGCCAATTTTACTTTATTTTCTCGATGATAGTCCCTACAGAAATAAGAAAACACAAGACAACGTACAAGGTAGTCTTTAAATCTTGTCAAGAATGATTAAAAACAATCAACAGTAGATGTTCATTAATATTTGCTTACCTTGGTGTTTTGACGGTCTTCGTCTTACAAAACTCTTGCAGTGAATAAAAAACAAAAAGGTAACGTGAACACTAGAAGTGAGAGAAAATGGTCAGCTCACAAGCCAAAGTAAAAAACACAAATAATAGTACAGATCAAGACTAAGTGTCCACTACACAAAAGTCGAAACATGTCTAAAAATTTTAATTGATATTCACAACATACGGCCCCCACTGAAGACACTTTTCACATTTTAACCAAAAAAAAGATAAGAGAATGATTCAATGATACTATTATACTAATATACAATAATATCTATGTAAACAAAAACTTATTTATATTCCTTTTGTAAGTCAACAACCTAAAATAACATTGTAAAAAATAATGCAATTTACTAAAATACAATAACTAAAAAAAATAATAGAAAAACCTAATTACTAACTATCTAATGAGGGAACAAAGTGCATTTTTTCAGATAACGTAAGCAAATATGTAAATTTTTAATTTAATTTTTTTATTAATGGTGAACAAATACTAAATTTATTGAGACATGATACTGAACAAGTTTCTTAGTAACACTACTAAAACATATCCATAAATTATTTGAACATTAAACGTCTACCGTGTGTCGCTTAGTAACACTACTAGAACATGTTCATAAATTATGTGATCACTAAACAACTACCGTGCATCGCACGGGCTGCTTCATCTAGTAAAAGATAAAATAAAGAAAATTTAGACATGAACATGTCTATCAAATTATGGACTTTACATAATCGAAGTGTATTGAAAATTTTCTACCAAAAAATTAGCCACCAAATCAAATTTTAAATAATGAAACACATGAGATGAAGTCTAACTGAAATTTAAAAACAAACGAAAAAGGGTGCACATAATTTGCAAAAGCACTACAACATAAATGACTTTATGTAACACGCCAAAAATGTTACCTAAAGTGCCAAAAATGTTTCTATAGACTTTAAGTAACACTTTTTTGGGTGCTATTGTTGCCCGTGATACCTATTGTCTAAAGTAATACTTTAAGCATCAGATGGTAACACTTTTTATAATTGTTACCTTAGCTCTAATAGGTAACATTTTTAACTTGAAATGTAACACATGAAAGTGATACATATTATTTTAGCAAGTAGCACTTTTACAACAAAAAGTAACACTTTTCTATAACACATTTATATCAATCGAAACATTCCATTCAATATAGGTATCACTTTTAAACCTTTTTATGCAACACATTCCTCATTATTAGGTAACACTTTTCTTCCCATTGTAATACTTTAATGATTATAATATGATGGTATAAGAATTTCATAGAAAATAAATTGAATATCACTACGAATTTCATAAAAAAACCATTAATATCATAAAACATATGTATTCTGTACAATTTAGATGTCAATATATCCGATAAATGTCAGTTCTCGTGTGCTTTCCTAAGAACTGAAACAAGACAAACAATCAATACATAGTGATAACTAAGATTTTATAGGAAAAAACTGGACAAGTATTCTTGTTCTTCATCACTTTCGCCATCTCTTCAATGTATTTCAAGTATCATCACCATGATCCAGCATGTCTCTTACATCATTACATTACAGCATCATTATCCTGCAAACACAAATAAATGACATGAATAAGTTACAAAGGCAGAATCATTATCACATCAATTCAAAAATAGCAGAATCGTTATCTCATCATTTAAAAAAAACTGTTAATATCAAAGCACTAGTTTTTGTCTTGTTCCATTATGGGCTGATGCAACATGTATAAAAATTAACTAGATTCAAAGAAATTTCAATTTCCATCAGTTGTACTAAACTCTCTTATGAGGGAAAACATTAGAAAAACAGCGAGAAATCGTTAAGACTTGCTGACTCGTGGAAGGTAAAACGGCAAGAAAACATACTAATAGAGGAAGTAGTAACCAGGGGGTTTAAAGCAGATAAGAATAAGAAGTAGTAAACGTCTCAGAGTTTCAGGAAACAAGCTGGTACCTTCTTAAAGCCGCATGCGAATTCCTTAATTGTGGATAGAGCTGCACTAGCTGCTTCATCAGAAGGATAACTTCCAAAGAGAAACATACTTTCCAAGTTAAGAAATTTACCAAGAGTAGTTTAATACAAGTGACTTCCTTAACTGATATATCATCATGAATGTCATGCACACACATCTGAAAAGAGACTAAGAATATTCATGACAACTGAGACAATTAACAAAAATAAAAAAAAAAGTCAAAGAGTAAGAAATTAATCCATAAAGATTACTCTTTCCATGATTGACAGGCTGATTTTCTTAAATTTTATGAATTAGGCAGCTAAGCACCCATAACAAAAGTATGAGTATTTTGGTGAGCACTTCATAACTTATTGTTATTTAGTCAAACATACTCACCAAGTAGACTTATATTCAATAGATGAAAAAAATTATAGAACCAAGGTAATGCTGTTCAGCTCATGTAACTTACCCATAAACACCACAAGATATGGCAAGGAATGCAACATAATATTAAATGTTACTTTCTTTCACAACTTGCAAAGAATTTTGTAATAGAATGCAGGGACAACCCGACAAGACTACTGAACTCGATGACAAAGAGAGTGAACTTAAGCACAACAGCTCACCTATAAGTTTACTACAAAAGAACCTCATACTTTCATCAACATCATATATTGGTCCAACAATACAGTGAGACACATTTAATCTAAACCTTTACATAGTGCTGGACATGTAAGCATACAGAACAATGTACCCATAAAAAGACATGTTCATATGATTCGTAAAATCATAGTTGTATACAGAACCTCTATGTATAGCTGAATAACGACTATAAAGAGATTCGTGTAATAATTAGTATGATTTAGCTGGCAGTTTGATACTTTTGATGCGTTTCAAGTGTTTACTCCTCAAATGAGTCGCAGTTTGTCCAGGCCATTTACGAGTGCTGATGTAGAAGCAGTTGTTAAGAGCATGGCGTCTCTTAAAGCCCCATGCCCCGACGACTTTCAGGCCTTATTCTTTCAAAAACACTGGCACATTGTAGCCCCTATTGTGTGCAAGACTGTGTTGACCGCTTTGGAAGGGAAGGGACTACCTCAAGGTATAAACGACACTAACATTGTTCTCATCCATATGGTGGATGGCCATGAAAAGGTCAACCAATTTAGACCTATCTCGCTATGCAATGTCGTTTATAAGGTTATAAGTAAGTTGATGGTCAATAGGATCAAACCAGTCCTTCCTTTTAGGAACTCGAACACTTAGGGAGGGTTTCTTCTGGGAAGGCAAATCACGGACAACATAGTCATTGTGCAAGAGGTCTTACACTCAATGCGCTACATGACTGGCAACAAAGGAACTATGGCAATCAAGATCGATTTAGAAAAAGCCTATGATAGGCTCAAGTGGTCATTCATCAAGGATACGCTTCATGAGAAGCAGTTTCCTCCTTTACTATGCGATGTTATCATGGAATGCGTGACCTCGACAAGCATGCAAGTTTTATGGAATGGTGAGCGGATTGAGAAATTTAACCCTACAAGGGGGGTGAGGCAAGGCGAGCCTCTATCTTCGTACTTGTTTGTAATGTGCTTGGAGCGATTACATCATATCATAGCTACAACAGTTAGGGAGGGACGCTGGACCCCAGTTCGAGCTAGCAAGCAAGGACCTCCATTGAGTAACATGTCCTTTGCGGATGACATGATATTGTTTAGAGAGGCTTCAGTTTACCAAGCTGTGATCATTAAGCAGTGTTTAGATGAATTCTGCAAAGCCTCTGGAGAGAAGGTAAGCCAATAGATTTCTAAGGTTTTCTCTTCACCTAATGTTCCCCCTGATACCATTGCACTTGTTAGTGCTACTTTGGGTATCGAAGCAACTACTGATCTAGGTTTATACCTTGGGATGTCTACCATCAATGGCAAGGTAACTGAAGCTACTTTCGAGCACCTCAATTCGAAGGTTGATCGACGTCTAGCAGGGTGGAAAACCAAACACTTATCCTTTGCAGGGAGAGTCACTTTGGCTAAGTCCACCATTACTACTCTCGCCAATTACTCCATGTAGACATCTAAAATTCTGAGGTCGGTTTGCGATAGTATTGACAAGAAGACTCGAAAGTTTACATGGGGCGGAGAAGGTGAGACTAGGAAGATCCGTTTGGTCTCGTGGGAAACATTGCAACAACCTCAGGTTTGTGGCGGTTTATGTATTCGATCAGCAAGACAGAGCAACGCTGCCTTCTTGGACAAGTTAGGTTGGAAGGTTTTGTCTGAGCCTAATGCGTAGTGGTCTAGGGTTATCAGAGCCAAATATTGTCACTCGAGATGCGACGTTGACATGTTTTCCAAATGCAATAAAATGTCGAATGTGTGGCGGGGCATTGTGGAGAATACCAAACTTGTGGTCCAAGGGGTTGCCACCGCGGTTGGCAATGGCCATAGCACCCTTTTTTGGGATCATCACTAGGTGAGAGAGGGTTGTCTGATTGATGCAACTATTGATGAGATTCCGACAAACCTAATGGGGTACACTGTTAGCGAGATGTGGTCTGAGCAACATGGATGGAGGTGGGAGTTATTCTCGGATTACTTGATTGCAACAAATAGCGTCCATTGATCGTACTGTTGATGACGATAGTAAGGATGCACTCTATTGGAATGGTTCTTCATTTGGTGGGTTTACTATTAAGTCGACTTTCAAGTTCATTCGCAAGGATGTCGAGTTAGTTCCTGCAGACCATTGGGGGTTGATCTGGAAATTGTCAGTTTAACAGAGAGTCCGTATATTCTTTTGGCTTGTAGCACATGACTGAGTTCTATGCAACGTCAACAGAGTGAAACGCAATCTTGCAGATTCTTCACTTTGCCCCGATGTGGTGAGGCTGAAGAGTCTCTTCTACATCTCCTTCGAGATTGTGATATCTCGAAATTCATCTGGAGTGATCTAGGGCATACATCAAGGTCCTCTTCCTTCTTTAAAGGTTCGCTTTTGGCTTGGATCGTTAACAATTTAACTAACTTAGATCCAGCTGGGATTGGCCTATTCAATTTGCGACTACTTGTTGGTGGATTTGGAAAAGGAGGAATGAATCGGTCTTTGGAAGAGATAACTCTATCCCTACGCATTTTACACCCTTTTTAGTTCAAAGGTTTCCAGAGACTAAGAAAGCCTTTGATTCATTCTCTCTTTTGCAGCACTTACCTAGTAGCACTACATTTGAGATAGGTGTTCGATGGAAGCATTCTTGTGAAGGATGGGTTTCACTTAACACCGATGAAGCCTCTAGAGGTAACCATGGGCTTGCAGGGACATGAGGTATTTATAGGAATTCACTAGGTAATTTTCTGCTTGCTTATTATGGCTCAATAGGGATCTGCACTTCTATGCGTGAGGAGTTGATTGCGTTGGCAAGAGGTTTAGAGCTAGCTTGGGACGAAGGCTTTTGCAAAGTTGAGGTTGGCCTTGACAATAAGGTTTGTGCTGACTACATGCAAGGAGAGTACACTCCTAATGGACCTTTTCAATATTTGGTTCTTCATTGTCGTAATCTCATTTACAGTAAACAGTGGAGTGTCAAGGTGGAACATGCCTTTCGTGAAGGCAATCGAGTTGCGGATTGGTTAGCCAACAGAGAGTGGAAAGTCTAGATAAGATGGTGGTTGTTCATGCCCCTCATAGTGATCTTTGCAGCATTCTTAAAGAGGATGTTTTAGGCGTGGCTTGGCCTCGAATTTTGAGGACTAGCTCTATTTCTTAGTTGAGCTTTAGCGTTTTTTGTTAAAAACTACCTAATACTTTTAAAAATTTGCGAACAACTACCTAATATAATTTTTTTTTGTGAAAAACTACCTAAAAACTACCTTTTCTTTGTAAAAAACTACCGAATCGGATTTTCCGTCCAAACTTTAACATTTTCCATCCCTCAAAGCACGTGCTTTGCACATGTTCATTACCAAACATAAACCCAACCCATTTCCCTTTATTTCTATCCGACCCAACTCCCTCCCCCCCACCACATTTCCCTTGTTTTCATCAACAACCCTAGGTAAAGTTTCTTTATATTACCCCCTCCAAAACCCCCAATTTTTTCATATACATGGATTTTTCCATCAAAACCATATCGCCCCACATGTATACCATCTTCAAGGATAAATCTTCAATAATTGGACATGAAAGCAACAACTTCACCATCAACTCACAATCAAAATCATATACATACAAATGAAGTTTCTTCAATTTAAGAAGACTAACATCAATGTTATCCTTAATCAAATCAAAAGAAAACACATAACTCAAATCAAGTGTCACTAACTAACATTAATTTTATGGAGAGTATTTTGTCCCAAATCCACACCTCTCATTGTTAGCTTTCGAAACCCATTGTTGCTCATCTTCTGTTTCTTTTGCCTTTTGTATACTTTGATAATAATATTCATTATTGAAAGTGTTAGAAATCAAAATAAATTACACTAGGGAAGAAGAAGACAATAAGGGGTAAGAGTTTTGGGGGCTAATTATTGAGAAATTTTTAATGGTGATTGACGTGATGGTGTTAAATGGTGATGATTGGAGTACAAGGATTCTATATTTGAAAAAAAAAATGGAAACAAGGAAGAGGCGGAAGTCAAGAAGGGGAAGGGAAGTCATCAATGGTTAGAAATGGAGGGAAAAAGGTTGGGGTTTATGTTTGGTGATAACATGTGCGAAACATGTGCCTGAAATGGATGGAAAATGTTAAGTTTTGACGTACGATGGGATTTGGTAGTTTTTTACAAACAAAATGTAGTGTTTAGGTAGTTTTTGACAAAAAAATTTATATTAGGTAGTTGTTCGTAAAATTTTGAAATTATTAGGTAGTTTTTAACAAAAATCGCTGAGGTTTATTAAAAACTTATTTATTTATTTATTTATTTAAAAACACATCTGAAAGAGTCCAGAGAACGAACAAACATATTCCAGTGAGTTCATCAGTCCATATGTCAAACTCACCAAACCAAACCGAACCATAACCGCCGCAATCATCGATGGACTCAAAAACCACGGAAGAGAGCGCAACGGTGACACAAAGAGAACAATGGATGGTGGAGTCTAAAGTCTTTAGCATCTACAACTCCCTCACCGGTCACCCCAAAGCTCAATCTGCCCTGTACTAACTAATCAAACCCCCTTTCATTTATCACTCCTTTTTTCTTTTTCTTTTTATTCACTGATTAATTTCATTTTCCAGGCTGGAAATTGCGAGTGAGAACCATGCTGATTATTTGACTGCCGGTCTCCGCCACCTCCCCGCTTCTTTCTGCGTTCTTGATGCTAAGTTTGTCTCTATTTCCTTTGTTCTTTTAAGTTAAATCATAGTGATCACTTTTTCGCTTGAAATGTCGCTTTTTACAATGTTCATTTTTTTTTTCTTTGGTACATTGGAGCAGCTAATGCTCCCAGGATACGAGGTTCGAACCTCGTGTTTTAAGTTAAATTCGCGACCACTAAGCCAACCTTGCTCCTCGTGTTAAAGTTAAATTCATAGATAGTGACCACTTTAACTCAATTTGCGGCCAGGTCTTTTTTTTATATGTCTCTCGAGGCTGTAAGGAAAGTGGGAACCTTATATAGAATCGAAAGGAGTACAAAAGAACTGAAATTTTGATCAAACTTTGGGAGAATAAACAAGTTTCTCTAGAGCTTCCTTATGATTAGTAGTCATTATATGAAGATGTATATGATCATATTAAGGTGGCGCACCTGCTCTATGTAACTAATTAACCCGTCGTTTAAAATTTGGTGCTTCTATTGGTGGAGGTGATAGTGAGTGTGTGATTGTCGATGATGAAATGGTTTGGAGGTGTAAGTAATCAAACAATAGTGGAATAGCTACGGGAAGTTCTTCGACTCCGATCAAATCAAAGTCATAGTTCATTGGATGATACTTTTTTGTTTTTAATTTTTTTGTGCAGTCGACCGTGGCTTTGCTACTGGATTCTTCATTCACTTGCTCTTTTGAATGAATCTATTGATGATACATTGGAGAATGATGTGGTTGATTTTCTCAGCAAGTGTCAGGTTTGGAGGTTCATCTATTTCCTTTTTGTCCTGTGCAAATGTCTTTTATTGTAATGTGATGTCTGAAATTGTGGTTGTCAACGATCCTTTGAGAAATTATGTGAAGTTAAGCAGGTAAACGATAAGTCTTATGCAGCGTTCTAGTTTCATTCCCTTTGTTCTTGTTTCCACCTTTTCTCCAGGATATTAGGAAATATAGAAATTTCTATGAGGTGGCGTATCTCCTTATGTGAAAACTGGGATACGGACACGTTGTAGACACATGGACACGTGTTTAGTATTAAGAACTTCTTCAAATCCATTTCCGTGCAATTTCTTCTTACTATGCTCTAAAAATTTATGGCTTAAGCATTTAAATGTTCTGTTGAATCAAGCTGGACTAATGAAAGCCGAACAAATGAAGCCTATTTTGTTCTCTCCTGTTGGTATTGGAGACTTGAGGATGGAGGAGTTATAGTTTTTAAAAGTTAGGTGTCTGTGTGACTAGGATGACTTTTTGGATGTACATCTGCTACAAGTGTGAAATCACAATGGTCACATTATGATGAAAATGTGGTTCATAACTAGAGTATAGAGGTGGCTTGATTTTAGTCATAGATTCCACATTATGGTAGTGCAAAATAGTATCAACACTTTTGGAGCTGTGATCCTATCTTATAATTTTTAAAGGTTGGGAATCTGCCTGAGCAAACATGGTAAACCCCTCTTCCGAAAAAGAAAAGAAAAACAAAAAACTTTCTGTGAACCTGCAGAAGTAAGTGTTGGAATTAGCTCCTTGTTTTTGCTGGGTGATGTGTTTCGTTGATCCCTGGAAAATGACTTCGAGATCTGTAAGCATAACATTGATTCTGCAAGCCTTGCATTGACACCTGAGACAACTCTTGTGCTCTAAGCAATGACTATCTTCTTCAATTCACTAGATTACGGTTCAGGATTGCTCATCTGAAACTTTTGCTGATGCTGCCTCTAGTGCGTCTGTATGGTATTCACTATTCAGGCTGGACCAAGAATTCTACCTAGTATGTTTTGACCAATCAGTCTATTTTCCACAATAACCTCATTTACTGCGTTCAGGTCCTCAATGCATCTGACTCTAATTGATTCAACTATATCTCAGCTCCACTGTTACTTAGAAAATGATTTTTCTAGAAATATCATACTGATTTAATGAATTAACTGGTTTGGCGATTTAGGCAAACAAAAAATGATGGACTAAAGCAACTACTAATAAGGTGAATACCAGAAAAATGAATTTATTGGGTTTTCAGGACTGAGGAGTTAATTCGAGAAGTTTACTGATTTAGGGACGGAAATTTTTAAAAATGAAAGAGGAGTACATTACATTGCAATCCATAGAAATGAGCTTATAGACATAGACAAATGCATAAACTAGCCAAATAAGCTGAAAATAAGGAACTTGTGGTGTATTTTTTTCGTTCAAGCTCTCATGCAGGCTCTGCTGAGTCATTCCTGTGACTTGTCCCTGCCAATCTGCCATTAATGTATCATCGTCAGGCAGCCCCTTAGTTAAGAATAATTTCAAGATGAAGTTAGTACCAAGGGAACTGATGATGCCACACATGGTATTATTTTTCCTGTACAATGTCCGAATGAAGAATTGTTGGGTCCAGAATGCACTCATGCACACTACTTATACTGCATATGAAAATTTCGTTTTGAAGAACAATGCTAAGGGCTCTTCTAATGATGGGATGGAAATGCATGGCACAGATTTTGGTAATGAAAGTGGTGATGGTTCCATGTACGGAGAAATGTGTGATGAGGACGAAGAAATTCTTTGTAAATGAAGTAGGTTTTTTTTTTCTTTTCTTGGAAAAATGTGTAAAATCCATGTGAACATATTTTCTAGAATGAACGGAGAACTATCTGTCATCTCAGAAAGAAAATTGCTTTGGCTAGTCTGGAGTGATTAGATTAGCAAATTCTAAAAGTGTCCCACAGTTCGTAATATGCTTTGATTCGCTAAACAAATTTGCAAATGGAATTCGCTATCCTTAAGGGTTTGTGATTCCTTATGTCTGTTTGGTACGAATACGGTTCGTGGTACGCTTTATGTGTAGTACTTATAATTTTTTTTAAAATATGCAGTATGACTTATAATCATTGGAGTAGCTTAGGAAACATGGTGTAATATTAAAGCGAAAATATCTGTATTTTGATTTGAAATAAAACGTACAAGGGAAGCATATCTACGAGGTGCAAATTAGCATTTAAATTCATAAATCACATAGTTTTTTCTATTAATGTTTGTAATTTGTGTTGTCGCAGGACCCCCTTGGTGGATATGGTGGTGGACCAGGACAGGCAAGTAATTGTGCTTTATGCTTTTTGTTTTAAAGTTGATTGTGATAAAAAATACCTATATTTAGTGAGTGGTTTAATCTTTGTGGGTCTGCCTTGTGGATGGATCGATGAAGCTGTCGTTGTTCATACATTAAATATGTGCGGATAATTGATTGTAGTAGATTTTTTATTTCACGAGAAGGTGTGGGTAAATGAAAGCACTTTCTAATGGGATCGACATTTGAATTATTGTGCTCTTGATGATAGGTATAACATATTTCCCTGGTTAGAATAACATCCAATAAGTTTTATGTTTTTAGTTTTGGCGAAAGAACTGAACTGAACAAGCTTTGTAAACTGTCAAGAACTCTAAAAGAGTAATGTTTATGACTATCTGATTTTATACACAAACTAGCTATCTAGGGCTTTCCATCATGAGAATTGTACACAAGAATTTAGCTGATCCTACCAACTCGATAGTCGAGTTTGGAGCGTATTGCTGTACGTGACCACAACTGTCTTATTAAGATAAGCCATGAGCAGCAAGGCAGTAAGTAAGGCAGTTTTTGATAGTATTATGGACGGGACAGGTTGACCTAGATTATCTGTAAAGTATGTGTATTGTCGGCCTCTCTGACTTGGATAAAATGGGCTCCTTGACGTGGCTGCTGACTTTGGTTTGTGCCATGTCAATATTTTCTACATCCCTTCTTCAAGTTGGACTTGAGAATATACATTCCACTAGTCCAAATTTGGAAGTAAAAAAATAATGTTGCTTCCCCTAATGGTTTTGTCAATGCATCTGCAGTATGTTCCTTGTAATGAACATGTTGTGTTTTGATGAATCCACTTTGTACATTTTCTCGAATGTAATGACAACCAATCTTCGTTCTCTCATGAAAAACTGTGTTTGTTCCACTGTACTGACCTGCCTTATTGTCACAATGTAGATTAATAGGGAGAGGAACATGTACATTCAAAGCCTTCAATCCAGACAATTTCATGTGACATACTCTTGTATTCAGATTTAGCTGAGGATTTTAATACGTCCTTCTGTTTCTTTGTTTTCCATGAGACCAATGATCCTCCAAGAAAGACACACTACCCTATCATTATCTTGTCAATGATATGGCACAGCAGGCACAAGTGCCCCATTCTGTACTTTGCAGTCAATTCCATGTTCCATGCCTGGATAAAACAGTCCGACATCAATGGTTCCTTGAGATACCTAAGAACATGTAAGGCTGCATCGAAGTGTAGTTTCCTTGGCTTAGTCACAAAATGACTGAACTGCTGCACTGCATATGATATATCAGGCCTAGACATGTTAAGGTATAACAGTTTCCCAATTATCTTCTATAGGTTTCTGGAACATTCACAACATAACATCACCTTGATTTGTTGATAGTCTCAGTCCTTTGGGAGGAGGATACAAAAGCTGCTTTACAATTCATCATTTGAGTATCTTGCAGCAGGTCTATCACATATTTCTTCTTATTCAGAAAGGTTCCACGGTCATCTCTGCTTACTTCCAGACCTGAGAAGTACTTCATTCCTTCCAAGTTCTTAAAGGTGAACTTGTTACGGCTAATGTGCTTAATTAACTCTGCATTGTCTTCTGTAATGAGAAGATCATTAACATACACCAATATCTCTGTAAACCTTTCTTCTTGCTTATGAGTGGAGATGACGTTATCTTGCTTTAATTGCACAAACCCCAGCTCAAGCAAAGCTTTGGTAAACTCAACAATCCATTGTCTTGAGACTTGTTTGAGCCCATTGGTCTTTTCCAACTTCCCAACTTCCCAACTTGTCCTGGTCCACCTTAATTGTAGCCATGAGGTGGTTCCTTACTCACTTAGATACCCATGCAAGAAGCATTATTGATACCTAATTGATGCATAGGCCATCCTTTTTGTGGTAGGCAAAAGCAATCACACATCTTACAGTGGTGAACTTAGAAAATGGGGAAAAGGTAACTATGCATGTAGGTCATCATTTTGCTGTAGCCAAAGGGATTACACATCTTACAGTGGCGAACTTAACAACTGGGGAAAATGCATGCATGGAGTCTTTTGCTTTGATTTGGTTAAAGCCTTGTGGCAACCAACCTGGCCTTAAAGCTTTCAATATAACCATATGGTCTGAATTTGATCTTGATCTTGAAGACCCGCTTTGAGCCTATTGCATTCTTCCCTGGTCGTAAGAACGCCATCTCCCATGTATGATTAGACTCTAGTGCATCTGATTCCTTTTGCATTGCTTCTATCCATCTTATGTCGGCACAAGCTTGTTGACAATATGATGGTTCATGTACAACTATTACATTGTTCAGAAAAGCGTAATAGTGCTTCCTCCTAATGTAATGAATTGTATCTGCTGTTTCATGTATCTCTGTTTTTTTAGTCTCATCTTTCCGGATTGTTTCATGGTTGCGTCGCCTCTACCATACTTGGTAAAGCCATAAAACTTTGTAAGTTTGCTGTGGTCTTGTAGACGGTCATGTAGCTTGAACCAAACAGCTCAGATGATTATTGATACTGGTAGCATAGTTAAGTTATACTACCTCCATTCCAAATTAAACTTCCTACTTGCCTTTAGCATGTATGTCGATGCGCATTTTATATGCTAAATATCTTTAGTTACATATTAGTGAAAATTATAGGAGATTGATATTCTTAATCTACTCATTATGACAAATCAAACAAGATCCCACATAACTATATTTTACTTTATATATTGAAAATAATTATGAAA
>CAAKMY010040820.1:21259-32769 GCA_901111285.1 Corrigiola litoralis
GAAGTTTAATTTGGAATGGAGGAATTATTGATCTACCAATTCCACCTTGTACAAAATCTTTCTAGTCACGCACCTCATGAATCATTTTTTAGAAAACCCAATAGTTTGCCCTCTCTTATGTCCAGGTCAAGAGCATGGCGTCAACTACTGTTACGCATAGCCAACTCATTAGTGTGATACTGTGATGATAACACTATGTAATATTAGCATCCCCTCTATGAACGCACTATTGATGAGGTATAGAAAACCCGACAGTTTGCCATCTCTATGTCCAGGTCAAGAGCATGGCGTTAACTACTCTTATGCATAGCCATGTGATACTGTGATGATAACACTATCTAATATTAGCATCCCCTCTATGAACGCGCTATCGATGAGGTAACGCTAGTCAGTAACTCACAACGACTAACGGCCAACAAAAGGGTACTCTCGACACATTAGTGTAAAATTACTTGCTTTGAGTCAGAGGAGTTTAGTACAGTGACCTATTCATTACAATTGACGGGATGGCTTTGAACTGTGAGATTATAGCTTACCTTTGTTAATTTCTGGCAGTCCAACTCTCCTCTTATTCGTTCTTAACTTGTAAGATGATTCTCTGTAGTTTGATACATATCACAGTTTATTACAAGATGTCTCTACTTTTCTGTATCATCTGTTTGTTGTTGGATAATTGAATTACCTGCTTCAGTATTTCGTGGCAAATTGACCAATGTTCCTTGCTATACACCTCAGATGCCTCATCTAGCAACAACATATGCAGCCGTCAATTCACTTATTACATTGGGAGGGCACAGAGCGTTGTCTTCTATTAATAGGTGGTCAGTTTACTGTATTATGACAACTGATATTTTTTTTGGATGGTTTATCTGCGTGTTTATTCATACAAGGACACACACAAACACCTGGTTGAAGATATTTATTTCACGTAAATATATTTCACATGAAGGCTGTATATCTTGTGCTAAGACTCATATGATATGGCCCCCTTTTCTTGGTAATTTATTTGTATTACCTCTGGTGAAGTCATTGGAATATGAATCTAAATTTGTGGTTTATAAAAAGGGCTATGAGACTGGCACAAACTCATATACTGAATACTGATGTCCTTTAGACTTTATATTTTGATGCAGACAAAAATTATATGCATTCCTGCGGAGAATGAAGGATCCAAGTGGAGCTTTTAGGTATGGTAGCATTTGTACTCGTGTGGTGGATTTCTTTTCTTGTTTTAAGACTAAGTTTGCAGCTACTTGACTAGCATATAAAAATATAAAATATGTGCCCTATCCCTCCGTCATGTTTCCTCTCCTGCTCTCTTTTCCCTTTTCCCATCCAAGCACACTGTTAGAGAAAGAAAGATTCTCAAGATTACCTATCAGAAAAAAATGATCGTCAGGGTTTCAGCGAACCAAGGAATTTTATTCCCAAAGATACCCAACTTATTCCTGGTCGTTAGGTGGAAAAAGGAGGTCCATCTAGGTAGTGTGCTACATATATTAAACTACTGCTGTATTAAATCCCAGATTCTTTCTCCTATATCTGAAAGTGCTGTATTGATATGCTTTTGGAGATGGAAATGCAGTATCTCTCTCATGCTAGCCTTGTTTTTGGGAAATAATTGATTGTCTTTTGCTTTTTCAGGATGCATGAAATGGGAGAAATTGATGTTAGGGCCTGCTACACTGCAATCGCAGTAAGATTTCTTTGATCTTATGCTTAGTTCTCTCTTTGTTTTGTTTCCAGTGTGTGCAACCACAAGTCCATTGAATAAAGTAATTTGTATCATATTGCACCATTCCAAACACAAGTTGTAGAGGCAAACTTAATTATAAAATAGTTAGGTGATTTGGCACGAGCAGACATTGAAAACGGGCAGTCAAGTGAGAATGTGAGATCCTTTAGTCAGCTTGCCTGGGTTTGATTGGTTTATTTGCTTTGGTATTTTGGATATATCATCTCGATGCTGGTCATGGATGATGTATGCTTTCATTTTTTGAGAAAGACAGTATGTATATGTTTACGACCTCTTGGCTACTCTAAAGGATCAATTGGAAACAACCTCTCTATAACATTACAGGGGTAAGTATTGCAAGTAAGGAGGAAAGGAAACAATGAAATTTGAAAGAACATCTAGAATTCTTGTAGTTTTAGAATGTGTGTATTATTTAGAATATTATTATCGTAGTTTCAATAATATTTCTATGGGGTATTTTAGGATGTTTAAGAATATTAGAATGTATGTTTGTTAGGTTCAGGAAACTAGTATTTAAGGTTTGTTAGGTTACCAGATAGTTTTCTTATACTCCAAACATGTTTAGGCTACTTATGCTCCGTACGTGTTATGTTATTTTAAGTTTTGGTGTCATGGAATGAAATAGTGTTTTGTTTCTATGCCATAAAAGCCATCCGTAGGGATGCACTAGTGATTTTAATCACCTTCATTAACAATTGCGGAGTTGTTGTCTTAGTACAACCGTGCTTATCTGAACACAACCTATCATTACCGCTTCCATTAAATCACCCTTCATTACCTCTTCCATTAAATTACCCTTAGTCGCTGCTGTCACCATCTGATTTCAGAACTCCTACATGCTTACTGGTTTCAACCCCTTGGCTACAGCTCATTGTTCTACATTTGCTACTATAATCTGGTTATGTATCTTTCATGGACCCTAGTTATTGGCAAGAGTTCTGTACCTTTGAGTTCTGGGTCTATCGCTTGAAACATCAATGGGGTTTATCTGATAAAAGTGGTGTATTTGGTCCATGTCTTACAAACTACTAGGGATTATCAATTTACCCACTTGTTCATTTGTGATGGAATTCTTCAAGCATACTATGGCGGTCCCCACCAGTGTTGTTGCTTGATTTACAAGTTAAAACCAATGATCAAGTCCTGGAAGCTTTCCATAGTTTCAAGCATGAACAATATGGTCGCCAATGTAAGGAACAAGATGCTAGGCTATATTTTGTGGCGTTGACAAGGCTTTTGAACAGGTCAGAGCAAGTTTGGGCCGACTCAAGAGCTTGATTGCAGAGCGCAATCGTGATGACTCGACACAAGATGCTAATATAATGAACTCACTCTTAATGCTATTGTCCAAGAGGATAGTGAAGTTCTGCATGTTGCTCTTGTTGTCCCTGCTGTTGCCCCTGCAATGTTTGCTGCTCTTTCTGGGCATGAGGAGGAAGTTGCTGCTTCAGACCAAGAGTACCTGGAGGAGAAAGTTACAACATTGGGAGGGGTGACTGAAGTTGCAACTAATGTTAGTAAGGATTCTAACCAAGCGTTGGAGTAGTCACAAGCTGAGAGTCACTGTAGACTACAAAATATGATGGTTTTCTTGCACCCCAGACCTTTAATTTTCCTTGCCCACTTCTTTGAACCTACTCAGTCCAAGACTCCAAGGCATTCATGTTAGTTTCACTTGGTCGGGGCAGAGTTTCTTTCATTTGCACAGGCCGCTTTCGGGCAGGTGTGGGTAGGTATATAGCAGGACTTGAAGACGGGTTCAATTTGGATCAAGTATTTGCTTGCACGGACTTGCAATCGAGGGACGGTCGGTGCCCCTGTCTCTTCCTTGGGTTGAAAGGCTTTGGACGACTGTCCCTGCTGTCTGATTCACTCACCATGCTATGCGAGTCGCCCTTAAGGCCTAAGCCCCGACTAACTCCATGCCAACAGCCGCGGTAAGACGGGGGTCTTAAATCTTGAAAATGTAAATGTGGGGATTGTTGCCGGTAAGAGTCCTTCCTGTGGCCGTTGGCTGTGGTTAGCTTTGCTCCTTGCCTACGAAGCGGAGCGAGTTCAGTCGTCTTTGCACCCTATATATTCATGACTCCCAGGATCTATTACCATGTTGCTTCTTGACGAGCGATTCTTCCTCACTTCAAAACTTATAGTCGACTTTTTCTAGTAGGGGAAGAATGCCGCGAATGAGGAGGAAATGAACTAGGAAATATGAAAGTATATCCAGAATTCTGGTAGGCTTAGAATGTGTATATTATTTAGAATATTAGGTCATGTTTGGTTCACTATTTACAGTGTTTGGAAACGGAATGAAATGGGTGTTTTCCCTTTCATATGTCTGGTTTAGTTTTTTGTTTTTGTTTTACCTCGAATGATTCTTTCTGGTAACACCCTATATTCATTTGTTACCTCTCCCTCCATGAGATTCAGAGCTAACAACTATATCATATCATCACCTCAACCCATATCTCACATGGCTATCACAGTCACCCTTTACCACCCCCCAGTCACCCTTTACCACCCCCCACTGTGTCATGGTATGTCGCCGACAATGGCGCACTACCGCCACCGACATGCCATCACATCACTGCAGTCAACACCATCACCGAATGAACGAACAAATCCTATTGAGTTTCCTTCTTCCTCATCAACACCATATAATCTATGTTGGAAAGACGCTGGTGTGGAGAAAGAGAGAGGAAATTGAATAGTGAAGAGATGACTTCTTTTTCTTTTGCTCTAAAATAACGAGATTTGGCGACTTAAGAGTGAATTGAGGATTTATTTTATTTTATTTTATTTTCTAATCATTATAAAGCTATAGAGGTAGGAGTGATTTGTTATTGCAACCAAACATATTTCCTTGAGTAAAGGACTGGCAATAAACTCATTCCATTCCACCTTTATATTTGATTCCGTTCCATTTCTTTTTAAAAAGTGAACTCAACAACCCCTCACGGTGTGTTTGGATAAGAAAAGTAGAGGGAAAGGGAGGGGAGGGAAGAAGGGGAAGGAAGGAGAGGGGAGGATTTAGAAAAGTTCACCATTTGGATTAAAAGGGAAGGGGAGGGGGAGGAGAGGAGAGAATTTATGGGGAAGGTAGGTCAATGAAAGAGAAGGAAAGAGAAATCCTTCCAAATCTCTCCAAATTGGAGGGCAATTGGTTTGTTCATGGAGGAGGCAAATTGAATCCCCTTAATCCCCTCCCCTTCCCTCTCCCACCCGCTTCCATTGTTATCCAAATGAAGGATTTTGCACCCTTCCTTCCCACTCCCCTCCCTTTCCCTCCAATTCCTCCTATCCAAACACGCTCTTAATGTATCTTCGTTTATATGTCAATCGGGTATTTTAGGATGTTTTAAGATACTAGACTTTCAGTTTATTACATTTGGGAAACTGGTATGTCAGGTTTGTTAGCTTACTAGATAGTTTCTTATCCTCCAAGCATGTTTAGACTGCTTATACCCCCTTATGTGTTACGTTATTTTCAGTTTTGGTAGAGCCTCTTTGAAGGCACTGGGATGTTGTTCTTGTTGTTGCTCTATTATACTCTTATCTATGTTTTTCTTTAAAGTAGAGTTGAAAAGATTTTTGCTTTATTGTGTCTTCAAATCTTTTCCTGTAGAGCATGTTACCTATTTTTTTACTATTTATACTGAAGTAATAGAGCAATTAATGGCGTCTCTGCGAGCCATTACATTTCTCACAATTGGGCATGTGGATGAAGGCAGTAGCATTGTAGTTTTCAAAATATATGCATAAACAGTGCTTTGACAATGTTACCCTTAGTATGTGAAGATGGCTAGATTTAAATCCCCCCCCCCCCCCAGTTAAATTATCATGTCCTTATTCCTTAAGTAGCCGGTACATCTAGATGTCTTATATTTCCTATTGACCATCTTATGACGGTAGTGCGCAAGGAAATATAGTTCCTTCTCCCCCCTAACCCACTTTCCATATATAAGAAAAAAGAAAAAAAGAGGTGGTGGTGGTGGTGGGGGGGGGGGGGGAGTAAACCAAGTTGATAAGTGGACATGTTCTCTTGATCACCTCTTTAGTCTCTGGTACCAGGAAGGCATCAACCCCGACCCTATATTAGAGATCGTTTAGTCTTGGACTCGTTGCTCCATCTTAATCTTCTTTCTCTCTTTGTCTCTCTCTCTCTCTGGCTAATAATTATTATGTATTAATATTCAAACACAGAATATGTGCAATTTTATGGATCCACACATACAAAAATGCAGCTTACCCAAGAGTGTACATTTACCTATAAAATTGCTTTGATTAAATGTTTATACTATCAAATGATATCAAGAAAAGAGATGTGAAAGAAAAATTGGCTCACCAAATTATTGATGAAAAGAACAATTAAAGAGTATATCCAACGAATAACATATGGCAAGTAGTGTACCACATATCCGTACACGTTCCGGATGACAGACGGAACAATATCCTTGATAATTATGCTCTATACTTCCTTGCTTGACTCACATTTTCCTTGGGGTAATACTTTCTTTCTCTTTTTTCCTCTAATTTTGCTATTTTTTTTTCTTTTAATTGTAAATTAATGTGGGGGTGGGAAATAAAAAAGTCTTTGGGGCAGAGCTCGCTTTGTTTCTTTCTCACCCTGTCGCTATATTGGAGTTGTCCTTCATTTCGCTGCTGTACTACCAACATATGAAACCGAAGTTCTAGGAGCACCAGAATATTCTACGTTGTGTATTATGTGCTATGATATTGTCCTATGAGGCTCGGATACTCTCAAAACGAATATGAGTACAGACACGAGATACTCCATTTAAGGTTAAAAACATGTACATTTTTGAGAAAATAGCTGAGTGCGGCACCCGGATACACACACGTTTCGGATAGGAGATAACGAGTCCGAGTATCATTGATGTTTCCCATTATGTTTCTCTTTTATGGTTCATCATATTATCATTGCGCCTTGGTTTTTATTGCTTACGCCAACTTCATTGGGTTTCTGTCCAGGTTGCAAGTATTCTTAATATCTTGGATTATGAATTGGTGGAAAATGTTGGTAATTTCATTGTAAGGTTGGTTTGACACACGCCTGTTTTGCGCTTGTTAATTTTTTTTAATGTGATTACTTGTATTTATGTTTGAAATCTGTTGGTGAACTTTCGTTGAATGTTATAGACATATTGCATTTACTATGTTGAATTTCTTGATATATTTGCACTTCTTAGTTCTTACCTTTCTGTAACAACCACGTTTCTCCAGCTGTCAGACATATGAAGGGGGGATTTCTGGCGAACCTGGTTCTGAGGCTCATGGTGGGTATGTCACTAGTAACTATATATATAGGAGTTCTTTTATGCCATACTTTAGTACTCCCTTGCTTTATTAATTCATTGTTTACATTACTGCCTAACAGGTATACTTTTTGCGGGCTGGCCACTATGATTCTTATCAATGAGTTTCATCGTCTGGACTTACCTGCCCTGATTGTAAGATGAGTTTACACTTGTTAAATGTCTTATTCTTTTCTTTTTCGTTCATAGTGTCTTATTGTTGCTTAATTGGCATTCCGAGGTCTGTTCTTGATGAGATTGTCAGGGCATTTACATTTCATTATGCTTGTCAAGTGAAAGTCATATGTTGGTGCGCTTTTGTCATTGAATCGACAGGTAAGGTAAAGCTCCAAAGTGTACAAAATAAATGAGAGAGCACTGTAAAACCCAACGTTAGTCCTGCTAAAGCCCGTTTTCACCCAACGTGTTCTTTGGTCTAATTTATTTCCCTTATACTTCCTTTATTCCTCCCCCTTCCCCCTTCCCCCTTCCCCTTCCCCCCTTCAACACTCACAAACCGTTCCCCTTGAATAAATTTGAATAGCCTTATCTACATTTCGGGATCTTTTCAATGTCCTATCCTTGGGTATGGCAGGCTAGTTGTATTGATAAGGCTTCAGTTATGTTGAGGTTTCAAAATTTGTGTTATTCTGATTTTTTGGTCACTTGAGCGGTTAAGACTGAAACTTCCAATTGATGAAGTTTGAACTATGGATTATTACACCAAAACCAAGTTATTAAGCCTTGCCAACTGTATTCTGGCAGCTGATATTATAAATGGAAGTGGCTGTTTTCGTGATTCTTCCCAAGTTATGTGCCTATAGTTTGAAAAAAATGGAGGTAAATTGATTATGTTACATGCTATGTTACATGGACTCGGATCCAAGAGTCGGATTTGGACTCGGATCCGCATGTCCGACCCTCCATTCTTAAAATTTCTGGACACTGGACAGTGTCCTCACTTTGGACACGGGTACGGGGATCCTTTTGTTGTAGTAAAACAAAAAATATATAATTATATAAATTTGAGATTTCTTTTTTTGGTACACTTAGTCAATAAATTTTAGATATAAAGCTGGAACAACAGCCAATATCATGGTTCCAACTTCCAAGGGATATTAAATCCAAGGACAATTAGGTAATTCAGGTCAAAAACTTAAAACCCTACCCTCTCTCCTCCCTCAGCCGTTTTTTGTTAACACCCAGCACTTCTTCATCTTCTTCCTTACTTATTTCTTTTTTTCCTCTTTCTTCTTTTCTTTCTTCCTTCTTCTTCCTTCTTTGTACCGGATCTGGGCCCTTCTTCTTTCTTTTTTCTTCTTCATCTCTGCCATATCCGCCTGCCAAGTGGAGAGTCGGACCCGGATTTTGTACCCGGATCCGGGTCGCGTCGTGTCGACACGGGTACAGACTGATTTTTGCCGAGTCCGGGTATCATAGGTTACATGTTATACTCTGGACTTGTATATCAGGGGCATTTTGGTCTTTTATGGTACCTTGTGTCTTACAATTCACAATAAACATAGTTGATGAGTTTTTCAACGGTATGTTTGCCATTCAGTTACTCGGACAACTGAAAATCTTTATAGTACTAAGTTAGAAATTCAACATGCCCACTGATACCTGGTTCGGAGTTCGGTGGGCCAACCTACGAACTGGTCACCCATAGTGGAACACGGTTCGAACGCGAATCAGTTTGCCTGACATTGCAAATTGCAGCCAGCACACATGTTTTTTAATCAAATGTTACACAAAGAGAAAACGAAGGGACAAAAAGAAGGGAGAGGATAACATTAGTAAGAAAAAAGTGAGTAAAAGAAGTAGGTGGTGGGGCACCGGTGAAAAAGATAAGGGGTTTTTAGTGCTATTAGTTTTACGTCTAGCCAACTACTATTTTGTCTTTTAGTCATGTGACAAGGTCAAGCTTTTTTTTTTCTTTGACATATTTATAAGGAAAACTTGATAAAGGCAACTTTTAAGTTGGGTGAAATTTGAAATTATTACCCTTCAAAATTTTCAGCAAAAATTACTACCTTCAAGTTTGTTTTTTTTTTTTTTTTTTTATAGAAATCACTACGTTAAGTGATCTCCGACCAAAAAAAAAAAAAAAAAATACTCCGGACATATTTTGCCTTTCCCTCCAAAAAGATAACTTTTTTTTAGTCTTTGCCTCCAAAATTTAGCCTCCCTTACTAAAAGCCCTGTTTTACCCCTATTTTTCTCTTACCCCTCTCATGTCTCTCATCCCTCATTGTGCTGTTGCTGCTTCTCATTTGATCTCTATTTGTCTGTTGTATTGTGCTGCTGCTTCTCATTTCTCTTCCACATTCTCATGTCCAGTGGTAAAAACAACTCAAGCCATATTCTGAAGGAAGGCTGAAAGGTTTGGGTGGGTGGGTGAGGTAGTTAGAAAGCTTTAAATTTGGAGGGAGTATAGCAGGGGCAAATCGATTACTCTCTTTCTTTTGGCCAGAAATCACTTAAGGTAGTGTTTTTTCCCAAAAAACGCAAAGTTAAAGGTAGTAATTTTTGCTGAAAATTTTGAAAGGTAGTAATTTCAAAATTTCACCAAACTTAAAGGTAGCTTTTATCAAATTTTTCTATTTATAACTCTATATCATATCTTTTAACACTTTTTTTTAACGATAAATTAGCTATAAAAATTCCATAAAAGAACATTTACGAAAAACAATCTTTTTAATTAGTGAATAGAACTCTATTTGTCGATGTAGCATCCTACGAACCCTTTTGCGTTCCATGTACAGAATTGAATCCGACCCATGCAACACTCAACATGCCTCACTTTTATTCATCATTAAAATTCCAATATAACTGCTTGTAATAAACCAATATCTTCCGTAGTTTCTTAGTTAAACTAAGCAAATGCTAAGATATGGTTCAGTTTCCCTTTCTTTTCTAAATGTTAACTAATCAGCTCCTACGTGAATATTTTTTAGTTAACTTTAGTGACACTACATAACTGTTAACCGTTATAGATTATAAGATGTCTGATTGAAGGACAACGAAGAGCATATATAAGTGGAAGTTAAGCTTTGAAATTTGAAATTTAATGAAGATAGAATATAATATTTTGTTATTTCTTGATTGGGTAGTGATATTAATAACGCAGTTGTCACTAATTTATGGTTTTATTATACCAGAATTGGGTTGTATTTCGTCAAGGAGTTGAGGGTGGTTTTCAAGGTAGGACAAACAAATTGGTTGACGGCTGTTATTCCTTCTGGCAGGTGATTATTGAACAGAGTTATGCTGTTCTAATTTTATCTACTTGTTTATCTATGGATGGAACTGACATGTAGCTACCATATTCAGGGAGGTATCTTTCCGCTAGTTCAAAGGTTGCAGCCAGTGGTTGACGAGCAGTTAGAGATAGTAGATGTCAGGAAGCAAGATGGGTCACTTGCCAATGAATTTGATCTGTCAGAACGAGAAAATGTTTTACCTGAAGCAGCATGCAGACGAGACAGAAAGAATTTTGAACAGAAAGGTGAGAAGGTTTGTCAATAATGTGTTGTTCTTGTCTTCTATAGTTCCTGACCCCTTTCATTTTGATGTGGAATCTAAAACAGATATGATGACATGTATGTACTTGTCTAGGTATAAGACTGTACATAGTACTTTATATTTTTAGTGAAGTAGTGTCTATATACATCACAGTAAGGCAAAGATCAGTCTTGGACTAATTAGATTCAACATAAGCACATTATTGTACAGAGCATATCTCCTGCTCTTGGGTGTACCATGGTCTGCAAAATGTGACTCAGATAGTCACATGAGACTTCGATAAAGGTTTCTTTGGTTGTGTTGTTAGAGTTGGAATTGGCTGGTTGTTGATGCTGCAGCGTGTGATTAAGATAAGACGATAGCTGCTATTTTGTGGTGATATTCTGTTCATTTCTCCAATTTGCTGCTTTATTTTCTGTACCATATGGTTATTTTTCTGCTGATAGCCTTATGCTGCTGGTGTGCTTGTCAAATTTCACGAAGTGCAGAGGGGTTTTATGCCGGTTTATTATCTAAACTTTGTTGGACCACATGCAGTGGAAGTTATGCTCTGATTCAGGAGAAACAGAGTTAAGGCGAGGAGTGAATAGATAACTATATAAAAGAAACAAGTTCTTATTAATGACTCTTAAGAACAATGCTCATTCATAATGTATAGCGGGTTTTTCCATTGTGTATTTGTGATGTCGCTCTTGGTTAGTTTCGGAACTTCGATTTCATTTGAAATCCAGGATTTAGCCAAATCCATCGTTTAACAAACCAATGAAATCGTGATTTGGGCCAAACCACTTCAAATTTTTTATTTATGTCAAAATAACGTAAACCAAAATTCCACCCCTACCCCCCCTCTCTCTCCCCTTTCCCCTCCCCCTCCCTCTTCCCCTCCCCCTCCCTCCCCCTTCCTCTCTCTCTCTCTC
>CAAKMY010040823.1:0-27967 GCA_901111285.1 Corrigiola litoralis
TGGGAGGTAGTTTAAGCGGGTCGGATGGTAGTTTTGGTGGCTTTTGATGGTGTTGGGGGAGTGGGTGAGTGGGGGAGAGGGTGGGGAAAGGGGCAAGGTTGGCGGTGAAGCTGAGGGTAACGGGGCTGTTGTTGGGTAGGGAGGAGGGGTGGGGGGCTGTTGTGAGATAAGATCTGAATGGATTGATTTAGTTTTTGTTGGGCCTTTGAGCCGTCTAATTTTAGAGTTAAAATTAGACCGTCTCACAAGAGACTTGCTTATCCATGTGCTTCTAACCAACAACAACAACCTAATATGGGGTACCCATGGGTATCCCAACATATGTCTAGGGAGGTTGATGGTGTATACCGTTTTACTTTTAACCAATGTCGATTAATGAGCATGATTCTTAGAACAACGAAACAAACCACTGGCTATGATATTATTTATATGTATTCCCCATCTGATCTACGCATTTTCAATGCCTCCCTTTTGTTAACTGTTCTCACTATTCGGTACCCCATGCCAATTTCAAGATTTATGAACAATAATTCACAAACTTCGCCTAAGATAAAAATTCAGAACACCTTACCAATTATATGCTTCCAACAAAAGGCACAAAATGGAAAAGAATTACCTGATTAGCTAAGGACGATCTTTCCGTCAAGAACTTCTGGAATTCTTCCTTTCTCAGTTCAAAGTTGTGTTTTTCTTGCTCCAATAACACTTGTTCTCTTCGAATATCTTCCTGGAGCCTCTCCTTTTCCCATAGCTTCATCTTGAGCTGGTTCTCAAGCTCATAATATCTTTCAGGGAGACCACCTATCTCAGAATATTTAGGGAACCTTACATCTATGTCTTCCCTTTTCACCGGAAATATGACAGCATCGCAAATATCAGTGAACACTACAACTTATGCTTAGAGATAAGCATAATTAAGAACGCTAGAAAAAGAACTAGATGGATGATGATTATAGAAGCTTAAAATAAAAGTACCTGCCACCTAGCGAGAACACACCAGAAGCTCTGATCATCCCACCGTCTAATGAGACAGCTCCGTCACTTATGCACGAAAGAGCAACAACCATCTCTGCCCTAGTTCTATAAACTTGAAGACGCGAGAATAGATTATAGAACAATGTCTCTCGGAGGCCACATCCACTTGAAGTCGAACAATATAAATGGATTCTATCTACATGAACCATGTTTACAGCAAAGCCAAGAAAGCCAGCAGGAATTTCACCATTGGGAAGTCTTGGCTTGGGAATATCAAGTCTCCTCTGTGGGTCATCTGCTATAATCTCGCCAGCATATGGTCTGTAAGAAGCAAAAGGTCAAATAAGACTGAATATATGCACAATATCAGATTCTTAGCTCACAATATAAAGTTTTAGAATCATGCCTTAAATTATCAAGACATATCGCAAGGAACCGGCCCTCCAAAGCTCGTCCAATTGAAGCTCCCAGCCCATGAATACCAGAACCTTGATTCACAAGTCCTTTGCCATCATATATTTCCAGAGCTTTGATGCCTTCATAAGTCTTACAGACAATTGCAAGCATAGTCTGCAAACCCAGGTACTCAGAGAAAAGCCTGCAATTGCAATGTTGAAGCGCATATGATAAAGAAAACAACCAGTCCAGTTCAAATAGTCAGGACGATAAAAGCTCCTAACAAGTTTTGACTATCTTACAGAATGACAACGCTTCATGATAAGACATAACAGTATTGACTTCCAAGTTTTCAGATGATGAAGAATGTAGGGTACAGTGAGGAGATATAGTATTTCGGTTAACAACTTAAAATCAATTCTTTATCCTGGTTACCTGCTAAGATTATCATCGTCTACTTTGCCTAGTGTAGCAACGACACCAAGAACTTCTTCGGACAAAGTAAGAATTCGAAGCTGTGAACTATGACGACTTTTGAGCTGGCAAAAAATACCAGCTGCTGATTTTTCTTGCTTCAAGATTTGCTCAACAGTTTCCTCCGCACTTCGGCCATGAGAAGTATCACCATCTTCAGTCTTGGGCCTCTTGTTTTCTCTGGAACATGATTTACCAAGGCTGACTGCAGAAGAGGGGCAAAAACAAGTTGCATTAGAGAATTACAATGGACATGTATCCATAAACATTAAACAGCATCCATATCGACGTAATTTTTTTTTCTTTCAAGGAGCTTTGTGGTCGTTTCTAACGATATCCTAAAGCATAGGACTAAGAATAATGTAAACTTGTAAAGGAACTAATTTCTTCACAAAACAAAGTTACCATTGACTTAGACAAACAATATGTCTCGTGAATGCCGAACAGCAAAGCCTTACAGGGAATTCAAATAAAGCTACAGGATCCTAGTGATTCTTTGTTAAGTACAAACAACAAAACTCCAGAAATATTTTGAGTGAAAAGTTGGGAGACTATAGAGAGCTAATAAGATTAGAACAATACAGTATCTGGCTAAGATTTGCTTGCAGAAGAAGGTGAGTCAATTTCTTCAAAATCTTGGGCAGTTAAAAATGCTGTCACAGGACTTTAGGAGATCCTAAAAACTTCTATGATGGATCTCCAAGACACTTGCCTTTTCTGAAAGGTATCTGGGGGATCAATAGGTCCCGGTGCATGGATTTTGGGATTTTCCCACTCCGGTTAACTCTGCGCCACAATGTTTGCAAGATGCAGAGGTTTCTTTCTGAGATAAGGAAGTCGATATGCTGTAATAAGTTAAACCCTTCTAGACAATATTGGTTTTAAAGTTAGTAGCCATTGGTTTCAAAGTGTCTACCATTGATCTACTGCCTATGCATTACGCTTCTCAGTTTGGGATTTAATTATTCTACCACACCAACAGTCCAGGTCCAAAGCTCAAAAAGGACCTCAATCTCTTCCTTAGACTTTCATCCAATCATCAAGAAGTCGTAGTTGTATATTATATTTAGCAGTTCTATATATTAGAAACTGCAGTAGAGATATAACATATACCTTGCAAATCAATAATTGCATCGTCCAGCTGATTCTCCTGAGCCTTCAGAAATTTTATGTTATCCTCGTGCTGTCTCACTTTGGTTCCAGTCTTCTCTACCTCATCTTGCAATTTCTGCACATTATACACAATTGAGAAACTTCTGGATACCATAGCCTTTGCTGGTAAGCTGATAACATAGCCTTCAAGAAACTAAAGTTTGAACATGATTACAGCATTACGACCAACTCATTTTTACTAGCTTGAATCTTTTTATGTTCTTATCAACAACCATTGCACACAAGAGCAGAGTGGACATGGTAAAAGGAAAATTAACAAAAGATGAGCAGAAATATATGAATAAACTCCAATTAATATGGATTAACCATGTTCAACTACAACCTTTGAGCTCGACATTAAAGAATTTGTATTAAGGGGGTGCCCCATTAGGTACTTCATTTCTGGTATTTACAAAAGAGTTACTTGGATCCACATGTTTGGGGGATGCAACATCTTGAACAACTGATGCCTTTGGATGGATTGAAATCGGTGAATTATTTGGAATCTGTCACGAGAAAAAAATTGGTTAGCAACGTCCATAAGCATGACTTACACTTGACTATCACCTTGTGATAGGGGAACTTTATTACACTACTTTAATTCCAACAATCAAGCTGCAAAATTGACACTTTCATGAACCATCTAATAGACCAAGCCAATATAGTTCATGACTATACAGTACATGCATGAAACGGTTTCTTTCTTTGGAGATACAACATGCTTAAGCGCTCAGCTTTACAAGACACACTCATTGCTATGAGTAAGGACAACCAACCTTACTGTTAATCTTTAGCTGTTTTGCACTAGCCGCCACCTCCTATTGAGTACTGACATACGTTCTGAACTGTTCAATGTTAAAATTCACTCATATGGCCATGATTTTTTCAAATTACATATAGAAATACATTCTGATAATAAACTTATCCATTGAAGCACAAGTAAAAAAGCTCTTCACTTAAGGAACACTTGCAAACACTTCAGCAAATGCTTGTAAGGTGAACTAGCTAATTCAAATCACTTTTCCGCAACATATCATATTATCATGACCACTCAAAGTTCAACATAACAGAGTAATTTCAACCTGGGTTAGTCCACCTCTCCCCACTCCCCCTCAGCACAGCCCAATCTTCCAAAGGAACAAACCAATAGTCCGATCACAATTCCGCCTAGCACTGCAAATAGTTACCTACATAATGATGGCTTTTTTTGGGGATACATAGGAGCACAAAAAGTCGCAAATGAGAATGGAACCCGCAACCTTATGATTGGGGGTAAAGGAGCTCCAACTAACTAACCTATCCCTTGACAGTGACTCATCTACATAGCCAGAACTCATCACAATCATCCCTAAAACATCTCCATCTCACTCACTTTCTCCCACTACACCTGATTTTCGACAACTACTGAACTCGACAATGGCCAAAAGTACTCTAATAAACTACCTCAAATAATAACACCTCTGCCTGCATTTCTCCAACAGTACTTTATTCCAACAAAGATTTATCTCCTTTATCAAACGTCAAAACTTGAACATGACACTGTCACATAAAAACATACAAAGTCATCACAAAAAACCAAGCGCTAAGTAACTTTCTTTATCGTTTCTTAGTAGTTGCTTTTCGTAAAACACGTTGGCTGAAACAAAAACAAACAAAAAAAAAAGGAAATGGAGAGTCGGCTAGGCCAGCCGACACTCCTTAAGAGAGTGTCGGCTAGGCCAGCCGACCCTCCTTAAAGAAGTGTCGGCTAGACCAGCCGACACTCTCTTGAGGAGGGTCGGCTGCTGTAGCCGACACTCTCTTAAGGAGGTTCGGCTCTAACTTGTTATTCGTGCTGGTTAAACGCAAGCCTTACATATTTACGATGGAAATGAGAAATATACATAATAACGACGTAGACATGCATGCATGCATGAGAGAATATAATGAAGAAAACGGAAGAATTTGGAGAGAGAGAAAAAATATGCCTGGGAACTGGTCGGGAGCATTGCCGGCGGCAAGTTCAGTTGCTGACGTGTCACTGTCGATGACTCTATCTCTCAGTACTAGATTCTGTACGTTGTGGTCGGTGAGAAAGAAAATGTGGAGCATTTGACTGGCAGTGAGTTAGTGAGATTTGGGAAATGCGGCTGCTAGTAATACTGTCTAATAATAGCGCATGCTCTTCTTTTGTTTTGTTCCCTATCCAGTTTACTCAACTGCCGTATACTTCTATGAAAAATTGACAAAAACCACCTTAGTAAATGTTCGGCCTAAAACTAAAAAGGACATTTTGGTAAATTATATGGCAAAATAAATGACACAAAAAGAGCATTTGTATGTGTAAATAATTATGTAAAATTTTAATTTTTTTAGCAAAAGCACATCTTGTATAGGGTAATTTTTTGGGAAAAAAACCGATTTTTTGACAAGTCTTTATTTCAAGGTGCTTTTATTGGGTACTAATATAAAAAGAGAAAAATAGTTATTTGAAATTGAGTAGTGTCCATTTTCAAAAAAGTAAACTTTTGGTGATTTTCTATAATTAATTTTGTCAAGTAGTTTTTAACGAATTCAACAACTTATATAGTGGGTTTGCACATATTTTTCTTATTTCATTGTGAAAAGAGCACACAAAATTGTTTATGAAAATCAAATCGTGTATGTTATGATTGGATGTGAGAATAGTTACACTCGGTTTGATATCCCTTTTATCTTTACAATATTGCACTGAAATTGATTGTTTCTGAGATTCTCACGACCTGTCTCAACTCATTATCAATTCTAATTAGACTTGTTAAATAATTCATAACTCGTACCCTTCCAAATAGACTGAAAGGCTCTTATTCAAAAAAGTGGAAAAACTTTTACCTGATCTCTACAAACTCCATATATAACTAGACACTTAAAAGGAGATTTAATTAAAAGGCCAGGGCCTTCTTATAAATTCAATCAAATATTGAACGTGAAAATTCGATTCATTTGTTGTGCACATAGCCCTATAGATACGATAATTAATTACATATAACATCTGTACAATTTATCGATTCAGTTAGAGATCTTACCCATACATCAAATATTACTTCAAAGTATCTCACAGTGGGCAAGTTCCTATGCACATTGCAAGTTACAAGTGTACAAATACATAGCCTTTCCTAATGCTAAATTTTTGATGTAAAAGATTTTCCATACTAATTGTCTCTCTGATTATTTGAGTGATTTTTCCATTATTATGAGTATACCTGAAAAAAATTGTCGATTACATTCACTAAAGGATGGATAAAAATCACTAGGAAAAAGTTAAACACATATGGGAAGGGACTAATATAAGTTTGGTGGGCAACTCCACCAATTATCAATTGATATAGGTTTGAAACTCACCAAGCTAAACATGCTCAAGTTCAATTTATTAAATTTTCACACTCGATTCACAATGACAAATATATAAGATGCTTTACATTTTTCTTCATTGCTCCACTGTCGAGCAACCAACCTGCATCCTTGTTGTCACTAGTCGTGCCTAGAGCATAAGCTTGAGGACTAAAAGCAGCCCCAGGAGTTGGAGGTCTTGGTCGACTAGGATTGAACATCACACCAGGAGTTGGTGGAGGAGTTACACCCGGGAACTGAGCAGTGAACATGGGACACTTGGTCACATAGTGACCCTGAGTCCTGCACCATTGACAACGCCCTTGAAAAGGCTTTTGAGGACGAGGTTGATAAGTTTGATTAGGGTTAGGTGTAGGGAGCAGACCTTGATTGGGAGAGTGGGGAGGTCTGTTGTGTTTAGCACCCTTGTGATGCACATAATTGACTGTAGCTGGAAAAGTAGTTGGAGATGGTTTGGTGCGCTTGATAGCCATTTCACGGTTTATCAACTTCTCATGAAGTTCTTCGAAGGTGATGGTGCCCTCTCGACCAAGAACACCAGACACAATCAAGTCATAGTCTGAGTCATCAAGTTGATCGATGACTTTGTCAACCAGTTCATCATTGTCAAGAGGCTTTCCAAGTGCAGCTAGCTGATCCGCACAGGCCTTCATATCTTGCATATATTCAGAGATAGAACGACTGCCCTTGATAATATTTTTGAGCTTCTCACGAAGCTGCTTCAGGTGGCCCTTGGAGGGGTTGGCATAAGTGGTAGCCAATGTTTTCCAAACAGCCAGAGAGGTGTTGCATTGAGAGATGAGTGGTTGGAGGAGAGACGTTACCGTCCCTTGAAGAGCACCAAGAACAAGTTGGTCTTGGCGAAACCATGTGATGTAGGCTGGGTTAGACACATCCAGATCAGCTGCCTTAATAGTAGATGGAGGGGTAGGATGAGAGCCATCAACAAAATGATACAGGTCATATCCAAGCAAAGTGGATTTAACCTGAGATTTCCAAGAGATGTAATTGTCCTTGGTAAGCTTAATGATATGTGTGAGGGATAGTATAGTCAGAGGTTTGTTTGGTTCAGCCTGATTGGGGATTAAGGCTTGGGAGGCAGTAGTCATTGCGGAAGAGTGAGATTGATAGTAGAGAAGGGAAGAAAACTTTTGGAGAGGGGTAGATCAGTGGCGTACTGATACCATATGAGAATGTAATTCTTAATTGTATTCGATATGAATCATTGTACACAGTATATATAGCAATCTAGACAACTAACAGTAGCTAAACCTAAGCTAACTATAATAGGATTACAAGCTAGATTACAGGAGTATACTTAGAGAGAATCTAGGGTAAACAATAATGCTAGAGACTCGGTCTTGTTGTTGTTGTTGGTTGTTCTTGACTTAGTCTTGTGTTATCTTCAATAGAAATTTAAGCTTTAACATATCCCATTGGGACAGGGTACTGCACAAAAGAATGTTCTGACCTTCTGTTGTTTCAAAAAGAGCTAAACCGCTAGTATTGAGCTGTTCCAAGGAGCACCCTCGTCAGTGGAACAAGTTAACACTACTGGTATCGTATGCTATTCTATGTGCAAAAACTTAGCATCATAAGCAACTCTGATGATGTCCTGAGACTAGAGACCAGGGATCTGAGAGGTCAGAGGTGTGGTATTCAAAGAGCGCTGTGACAGAGAGGCTTCTTTTTCTTCAAGTAACTTGTTACATTCAGCCTGCTTTTTCTTAAACTCGATCATGCATTCACTCCTCTTTTTCTCTAGAACAGAGATAGCCTTAACTGTAACGCCCAGTTCTCTCCTACACTTTTCGATCTGCTCCTCCTTATGAATCTGCTCCATGTCATCTGTTGTTGCTGAAGTCACAACTAATTGTTTTTGGTCAGCAATGACAGGAAACTGTACGTCCAGTTGCCTGACAAATAATGACTACGTCAGTTACCTGTGAAACTTTCAGAACTCAAGCTTACACGATGGTAGAGAATCTGACGATATCAGTTTCATGGAGTGGAAAGGAAAATGCAACAACATATATCGTGCAGTTTTTACCAAAATCTGAGTACAGAAAAAAGATGTTGGAACTTCTTTCCACACGGCAACACTGGCAGTGTCATAAAATAGTTACATAGTCGTAACAGGAAGGTCGAAGGTAAGATAGAGTTACATTTCCCACAGGAAAAAAGCTTTAAATTCAATATTGAACGAGGTCGCAGCAATTTAAGTGCTAGGAGGTAAGAGAGAGGCAGAGAGAGAACATACTTGCATCCTAATGAAAGAATTCCATTCCCTCGCATACTACCCCTGTCTAGAGATACTGCACCATCTCTTGCATACCCACAATTATAAGCCTGTTTCATGTCTTCCCTTGTTTCATAAACTTGCAGCTTCCCAAAGAGTCGGTAAAAAAGAGTTTCGCGAAGACCATGCCCTGCCAGAGTCTTGACTTCTAGATGTTTGGCATTAATGTCAACAAGATTAACAGCATAACCTAAGTAACCTGGTGGAGTTCTTCCATCAGGTAAAACAGGCTCCGGTAAGACCAGCCTTTTCTGAGAATCACCTTCTATGACACCACCAGCATATGCCCTGTCAAGCACACTATCAGTTGCTTTGCACGCAAGTCAGAAGGTTTAATGAAGTACATCAAAAATAAATAGCTGGTGCTGATCTTAATTTACTTTGGGACTAACTAAATGGTTTACTCATAATTCAGTTTAGCTCAAGCCCAGATGATCCCACTAATTAAATCACTAGATAAATGTTGTTAGGATATGTAAGAAATACTCATGAGTTATTCAGTAATTAAACAAACAGGATTACCTCAAACTTCCCAAGATCCTCAACAAAATATGGTGTGGCAAGACTTCATTGCATACACCACAAAAACAAAAAACAAAAACAAAAAAAAAATGACTTGCCTTATATCCTCAAGACATATAAGCAGCTGAGTGCCTTTGAGACACTTTCCCGATTCAGCAGCAAGGGAATTCAGCACAATTTCATACTCCTCAGGCGCTTTTACAGCAGCATTTGATTTACAAACAATGGCTAGCATTTGGTCATCCCCCAAGTACTGAGCTAAGGAACTGCAGGTATAAAAATGTACATCACAGAAAAATCACTAGTAGATGAAGGACATATGAATCTATGAGGAAGAAAGACCATACCAACTAAGCTCATGCGTAGGAGCTGCTCCCAAAAGGGCAACCAGGCCAACCAAATCATCCATGAAAGGGTGCCGATCAGTTATTGTCATATCCCTTGAAACTATGCTATATACAGCAGCTGCTGATTCAACCTTGTTTTCTATATTTCCTAAAACAACCTCCTGAGACATGCAACCTGAAACTGATAATGGAACCGCTTCCATTGAACCTGATAAGGGTTTACAAAGTAGAACCACAACAACAATCGATAAGTTAAAATGACTTGTCATTATTTTCTGGTTTCAGGGAGAATGGTAAATGTAATATGCATGTAATGGTCAATAGATTAAAGCATAAGCTGCCTTCAAGGGGGACCATGAGGGCACTTCAGCGCTAAACCAAACAAGAATAAATTTAACATGTCCTGCCTCAATTCCCAGGTTAACCTCCAATCTTGCACTCACTCAAAAATCTTGTACACGATTGACGTGATTATACGCAGATGCTGTAGACCCAGGGTTGACATAAAAAGATTCTAGCTGAAATTTCTTTAGGGGGACAGTCAAGCAGAGTAAAAGACCGCATTATAATCCTGACAACAGGGAACACAACCCAGAAACGAAGCTTCAACAGCGAATGGATTGACCAGCAGTCAAAAATGTAGCTATGATATAAATTAGCTGTCAGGAGAACCTTATGACTAGGACTACCAAGCTCCTATGTTCGTAGTAATCGTAGTAAATATATGCAGCAGTAGAAGCGACGCCAAGACGCCCCCCTTACGACTGACTATTGTGTGTCCCTAGTTTCATATGATGCTTCATATTATATTACTTATATCTTATCTCTTCCAGAGCTGGCAGTGTAGGTACTTGATTATGCTGACATAAAACAGATCACAAAGAATGATCAAACTAAGATTAAGCAAATACTACCTCCAACCTCACACTTCTATCCAAATCCTGAACACAAGTGGACTTTGTAATGACAAAAGCTTATGGATTTGGATCCAGGATATAAACAAACAAAAACTCATCTGAAATTCTATAAACATGATAATTTCCAATATAATATACACTATACTCCCTCCGTCCCGGTCATTTCCCCACACATTCCTTTTAACGGTGTCCCCATTTCCTTTCATGGTAAGTATTTTGTGGGTGATGTATTGCCCTAGCAAGTGGGGTGTTACAAAGCTAAAAGGCTCACCATCACACAACTAATGTACATTATTGCCCTTGCAAGTGCTCTCCCTACCCCACCCACTTGCCTTTTCTTAATCTTTGTGCAAAAATAATGGGGCAGAATGACCGGGAGGAAGGGAGTATATATGTATGTATAAAAAACTGTGCCGATCGTTCTATTAACTCTAACCCTGCTTCAGACCAGCAGTACATTAGGACATAAACAAATTTACCTAGTGTTGAGAAAGAGAAGTTAGAATTATTCCAACCTTGTAAATCAAACAAATTCTCCTCGAGGTTGAGCTTACGCATCTCAAAATATTTCAAGTTGTCTTCATGATCCTTGATTTGTGAACCCAAATCCCGCATGGCTTGTTCAACATTCTGGAGGAGAGACAAATAACAAGGTCATGAACTATACAACAATGAACATGAAGATAAGCCTAACAAACATCAACAGAACAATCGCATAGCATACCAAGTTATAGATGGTAATACTTCAAACTATGGACATTGAACCCAAGATGCATTAGAAAATTTACAGACTACAAAGATTCCTGACATTAAGAACACCTACCTCTAACCTCCGAAAGTCAATTCCAAGCAATGTCATTGCTTGTTTGGGTGTACAAGATTCGGGAGACTTGAACATGTGAATATCATGCTTGTAATTCAAATAGTACTGCCTGTCTGGAGTGTGCCCAGGGGTAGCCTGTAGAAACCAAGAATATAGCTTCATAGAAAAAACCGTCCGTTTAAAGAACATTGTAGGATGTCCAACTAATCTTTAAAATAACAAGGAAATACTTTGTTTCTAACTACCTGCTTCTTTTGGGATTCTGCTTCCATTGGAGTGGCTACATTCTTGAAGGCAGATGAATCAGGATGGAGCATGGACTTTCCATCAGAACATTCAGATGTCTTCATTGCATTTGGAGAATGGAAGGAAGATACAAAATCACACTCCTTTTTAGGTTGAAGAGCAGGAACCTGTAAAGACAATTTGGAATTAACCTAAAGCTCAGCCACAACAGTAACTTTCTTAAATCAACATGAAACCTCTTCAAACCAGAACAGAACATGAGTACGAAATCTTGTATGTTCTGAAACAGGACCTGTACATCCTGCATCACAGACCCCTTCCTTCTAGGAACATCCTTTGTAGCAATAGAAACTGAAATCGGAGAGATGCTGTCATCTGAAGATTGGGATATAAAATCACCGTGCTCCTGTGAAGCTTGGGAATTAGAAGAAATGTCATACTCTGCATCTGCTACTCGTAAAACAGTAACCTGTGAAGGCAAAGTAATATAACAGTGAGTAAATAATAGAACAAGAGATTATATGTTGAGAGGATGAAGCAGTACATGACAACCTGAAATTTCACAATTAACTCTGGGTGCTGATAGTGAATGGCCTCAATGCGAAATTTGCCTTCTCTTTTAGGAAGAGCAATAGAGGGAATGACGCATCGTCCTTTTCGAAAAGCATATTTTAAAGAATCATCAATATCTGGTGAGTCTGTTCTTAATTTTAGAAAATGCTGTTGGCCATGCTTGTCATCATCATGTATATTATGATCAACATCACCTTGAGAATTAACAACTTCAAAAGCCATATCTTTCAACTTAGATCCAGGACAACAAACCTCTGGGACCTAATATCAGAAAAGAGATTTGTAATATAAAAAGAGTAAACCCAGAATACCATAGTAAATCAAAGAAAGAGGGAACCTAACTAACCACAGTTGCCATCCTCAGCTCTCTTTTCTGAACTTGAAATTTTTTCACTAGAATCACTTCGCCATTAGAGAGGACAGAAAGAGACACTGTAATGCATAACATTTAGTTCTCATAAGAGGGGATAGAGCAGATGGAACAGACAGTTTCAGCACACAATGGACAAAACAACTCCCAAAGCTCACGGTTGCAAATTAACAACCCCGTCCGCATCAAGGAAAATGCAAAGTTTAACATCAAGTTATTAAGTACCAACAATGACATTAGGCTTCACCTTGTCAAGGCCTTTATGGTGTGCATGCTCACATTTTTATGAGCCCTTCCGTAAAGTCTTCACAATCAAGACGCAAGAGGGAGGAGGGAAAATGAAGAAAAAAAATCGAAATTTGGTTCGGGGTGGGGGTGGAGGTGCTACTACATTTAAGGAAAAAACTTTTATTTCAACCTCACTCGAGATAGTTACTATATTCCCTACTACAACAAGAAACAGCAAAAGACAGAGGCAGGCTTTTGTAGGTCCATAGTCAAAAAAGCCTTTTTTACATTCAAGCCAAAAAAAAAATGTATCATTCAAACATGGAGGGAATATTTTCTTTGTTTCACCTTATTCAGGGAGATTGAATTTTCACTCTTACAAATCACAGGAGCAGACTGCTCTCAGACCCATAAATCTACTACAGCTGGAAGTTACACTAACAAGAATTACCAGAAATTTCAGCAAAGATGTGACAACACGAACATGCTACCGAAAAGCCAGATAAGGTCTTACCAGGATTTCCATACGCTCCTGTTACTTTCAAGAGGCCGCTAAGATCAACAAAACCACAATTATCAACCTGTATAATAAAAGTATGTAAGCACATAAAAATGTGTGAAAGTGTCAAGTATTCCACATGAGAAAAACCATTTAACATTCCAATTAAACGGCATTAGCTGAACTCAAACTCAGTCCAATCTTAAAATGGCTTCTTTTTGCAGAAGCGATTGAAAACCAGATTGTCTTCAAAGGAACTAATTAGGCACTCCATCTGAAACAATAGTTCTTGCAAGTTCACTTTGCAGGCCACCGGGTATAGAAGCAGAGCCACAAAATATATACTTGGACAGCTTCTTTGGATGAACTCAATAAAAGTGACAAGCTACAAGGTTAAACACATAGCAAAGCACTCTAGCATGATGTGTATATTATGTGCCTCCTAAGGGTTTGTTAAGACATCTTGTATCGCCAATGCCGTGGTGCAAAAAGTGAAGATCTTATGGCTAACCGAGCCACCGAGGTTCTATGTGGACAGATAAGTGTTGCTTGCCTCTTTGGGCTTAACCGTATGAGATTCTCCACAGAATGTCCCTGTCAGTTCTAGTTCTTTTTCAACGCAACAATGGTTTGTTTCATTTAAAAACAAAGGAGCTTCATGAATTGAGTTGGATCAAATAATAAGCCAAATTATTGTATAACTTCACACAGGCTTCTTAAATCTGTCATTCAGGACAACAATATCTCCAAAATCAGATCTTGGAGTAGGAAAATATTTTAAACTAGAGTTTAGCACTTCACATGTCTCGTAAGTTGTACACATGACTTATCCTTCCTAAATGCTTGCTTCAACAGTTCTGCAGTATCTAAATTTGAACAACCGTAAAGCAGAACTAGAAGAAATTAACAATGTAAAGAGGATGGTCATGGCATGTAAAACTACTATCACAAGAAAAACTGAACATTGCACTTTGACAACACAGAGAAGGAACTATGAAAAGCAACAAAATAGACAAATTTCATGCTATAGAAAAAACAAATTCCACTACCTTGCGTTTTAGACCAATCTGATCCTGGATACAAAGACCATGAACAGCCAGCTCAACTTCTGTTCCCTCTTTGACATGGTTATCATAATTATCAAACATCTGCAAGAAATTATTTTACATCAACGTTGTGCAAAACTTTCTCGATAAATATCTGTTTGGACTGGGAACTTACTTCCTTTAAGATACTATATCTCTTAAGTTCTGTAGCACATAATGATCGGATAACATGATTGACTTCATGCAGTCACAAGAAGAATGTATATCGCACCAGTGACATAAAAGCAATCTTTGAAGATGAGTGAATCATGATGCATTGATACATATCATTAAATGAAGATAACTACAGTTCAGGAAATAAAATACATAGAAGTCCAGTATTAATGTAATCTCCAACACAAACATTTATTTAACATACACCAACTGCGCGTTACATACCCGTTCCAAAAACTTATATGGGGCTCTACACTGGTAATACTCCACATTTGTCTCACATCCAAGACATGAGTAATCCAAGTTCTAATTATGTGTCTTGAAATTCTCATCAAAAGTTATATTGTGAGCCTTTACATTACTAGCTACATCAACAAAAGATAACAGGCCTAACTCCCAGTAAGGAGCAAATAGGAAAAAAGGAGAGAGAGAGAGAGGGAACCCATGGGCTTGTGAATGATATACACGGCTGAAAGCAGTCGTTCTAAGATCATGTAAATAAACAATATCGTTTTTCGGGCTTCGACAATATCTTAACTGGGGAAAGAATGCAATATACACTAGAATTAAGAAATCATCACTAATCATGAACTTAGGAGTGACAAAAGTGTAAGTTTCCATAGGACCATAATCAAATCGATAAGTATGGCTGACATTTGTTAAACTTCAACGCACACCTAGGAAAGTTATCCATGATCAGTATAGCAGATATATCATAGAGGCTAACAAAAAGAGGCTGCGGCCACCAATTTTGAGTATTTATGTCCTTGAAAGAAGGAATTATTTGAAACTGTAGTGTTTGTCTATATTGTAAAACCCTTGACGAGGACATCCAACAAAAGGCCTCTTTCCATTCTATATGTTTATATCACAAAACTATCATATGTATAAATGAGAAAATATTTCCAGAACCAGGAATCTTCCCCAAAATATCACATACCTCAAATTTGAAATCCTCAACTACCTGCTTGGGAAGCAACCCATCCCCAAAGTCTGACTTATGGACAGTAACAAACAGAAGAGGACCTGGCACCACTGACACATAGAGACAACACAACATGAATAGGCATACATAAATAGCGAGAGAGGAAACTTTTCTTGCTTTTAACAGCATACACTACATAGAGCTAAAACCAAATTACCTCGACATGGGATGCTGAGAATTGGCAACTTTTGCCGAGACAAAACCAAAGTGGCTTCATAACTTGGGCGAAGCTCATCTAACTTATCAGTTGTGATACGCAGATTCTAAATAAAAAAAGGTAAAATCTTATGACAACTACACAAGGCATCTGTACAAATGCAAGTTTGAGAAAGACCTAGTTGTTTACTTGTTTATACCTTAATAATCATATGAGACTTATCTGCTGACACTTCCACCTTGACTTTATTAATGTTAGTAATCTCAACTTTTCCGGATACTAACTTGAATGTGATCTCCGGCATAGAGTGGAGTGGCACACAGTTGTCATATTCATCATAACAAGCAACTGAGAAAGGAGGAAAGCATGAGCCTGCACTGCAGGAAAAATATGGGCACATTAGCGGTTTTACTGATAAATATAATAAATTTGCACCATCCAGAAAGATTCTAAGTATTCAAAGACATAGCACTTGCTCCATAGAAACATCACGGTGAAAGCAAAGGCAAAAAAGCCAAAATCAATATTGCAGAAATAATGGAGCACAACTGACGATTGAGGCAAATGGCAGTTACAAAGAGAAGCCTCAGCCTAGACATTGGATGCGACACCAGTAAGCATAGTAAAGTTATACTATAAAAATGATAACTGACGTACTACAGGATTCACGATAAACTAAGGTACTATACAGATACAGCTTTGTATATGAACTGCTAAAGTTATGCCTTTGGATTCTACTGTTCCACAGATGTGGGCATTTCTAACATGTCAAGCTGCATTGAAAATAAAAGCCTTTCTGAAGAGGATCCAGAATTTGAAAAGCATATTTTTCATTGTTTCCTGTTTTTGAAGAAGGGAAGCAAAGATGTCAAAAACATTAGGTCTTGCACCCTCCCTTTGCCAAAAAAAGGTACAGACTTGTGCGTGAGTGTGCATGTGTGTGTACCTGTACGTGTGCGCATGTCCACAGGCTAAGTAGCTATAAAACTTATTGTGTACCTGGAGCTTTTCAAATAGCATTCCTAAAAAGATCTGAAATGATTTGCTTTTGTCCAACATATATCAAAAGAATTAACTTGTATTAGTTACAGATTGATCTCAGAAAGGTTAAAATGCACCATTCATTCACTTGCACCACAGTTACAGGTTTTTGTTCCTTTATCAGATAGAAGGAGCAAGAGCCAAACTATCAGGCCTCACAATTGGTTGCACAATAAATTTGGGAGTTTTGGCCATAAAAGAGGAGTTACGCTTAGGCGGCTTGGAAGCATACCTCACATAAAATGGCAAGTTGCACTTATCCTTTAAGAGCTCACACCGTTTAATCTTAGAGGAGGCTTTCACATGCACGCTTATTTCATAGCCCGTAATAGCTGACTTCTCCTGTAGAGTGGTAATTTTCTGTTGTAACCTTAGAAAATTAAGGATGCAAGATGAGTAAAGAAGTTATTTGATACTTACATGGGAGAATGAGAATGAATAAACTCCAGCCTTTTGAAACAAAGATGAGATGGAGCTCAGTGAAAAAATATATAAGCCTTGACATCCTTTACGTGACTTGTTTGTAACAGTAGCTGAAAAAAGATGATCAACTTTGGAACTTTTTGCTACTGCAGCCTTGAATGCGACATCCATGCACATCTCACTACTGTCCTTGATAATGTTCTTTTGATCTAAATCAAGAGCACCATGGCTTGTAACAAAATTTGACGGGCGGAGAACCGCAACAATTTCTTTAGGGGGTACAGATCCAGCAGAAACTGTATCTCCAGCAGGTAGCGCCTGGAATAGAATGCAATTAACCAAACAAAACACTGTTTGAGCAATCATAAGGTGATGAATCTTGCCACAAGCAAAAATTTATTATTCTTAATCCTTGGGCAGTTTTCAGGAAATCTAGAATTAGTAGCCTGCTGTAGCAATCAGAACACTGAAGATTGCATATAACATCAATACAGGTTTGATAAAAGAAACTTTGCCAGTCAAAGCAGAAACCTATCTCCTATTTCATTACACTTGTACATACACCATATATAAAAATTGATATATGAACCTCCAATTGAGGACTCTTCTACAGACATTAATTAAATACAACCATCAGCTTAGGCTTTTGGTTGAGTTGGTTCCCTCACTTTGTATTAGAGCAGGCTTGACCAAAAGGTCTCATGGTTGAAATCATAGGAACATCATCTCCTGAGAAGTGGAATGTCATTACAAAATATGAGAAAAGCTTGTGAACCATCCACTCTTCAAGCCCAAAGGGCACTCGTGAGGGGCCCTACTAGGATATAAGCATTGGTTGGACCTCAACCATGAGTTTAGGCTTTTAGCTGAGTTGGTTCTCTCCCCTAAGTTGATGCCACTGAGAATATCTAACATAATTAATAGATAGATTTCTGTTTTTCTTTTAATCGCTGATTTCCCATGAATATCCTAATTCTATGTTCTCCACTTCTCCATGAGAATGAACCTCCTTGTCTTTGTATGTGAGCTCACTTCGGTAACTACCGCAAGTAATATTTCACTAGAATTGCTTCTTTTTTTCCCTCCCCAAAAAATAAATAACTGACCAAGAAATTTAGAGTGAAAGCATTATACACTGACCCCGTCAATATCTAAAGCTTTGCACTGCCTCAGACCCAGTACTTCAATAGTTGACGGCAATTTCAGATTTAGCTTCTCAACTTGGCAATTCCATTCATCATCACTGAGAGCAACACACTGCAGCAAAGATGAAATCACCATGAAGCTTTTGCAGCAATGACAAAGACGTGTTTTCGAGTAAAGAATTTATCCACCTTTCCAGAATCTATCACAATGATGGGCAGAGACATAGAGCCACGAAGTTCCAAATTTGGTATGGGAGCATTAACATTAAGCTCGCAGCTATCCTCATCCTGGACTTCACGTGGCCTAAACGAACAAAAAGATCAGAAGATAACGATGACAAGGAAACAGCGTAAGACTAACGCATAGAGATAACTTGTTGATACCTGCATATAACCCGGGCCTCTCCTGTTTTTAGCAAATGGTATAAGGTGAGATAGAGATTTTAAAAAAAGGGTAGGGAAAGTATATAGATCACATGCATCAGACCTTAGAGATGCTAGCTAAGTGTAAAAAAGGTATTTGGAAGTTCATGCCATTATTACACGGTTACACCATATACATCGCATTCGATTTTAGACTATTCACTGCAACAGGCAGAATCAAATGAAGAATGTAAAACAGTCTAGAAACCACTCACCGCCAGAATCTCCTTGGAGACCCTCAAGCAGAAAATACTCCAGTGTAGCATAAATGTTAGTCTTATGACAACCCGGACAAGCTCCTTTGAGAATCTTAATTTTCTGCCCTCTTTTCCAAGATCTGCCCTTCCGACTTATAGCTTGATGGACTCTCACAACTTCATATGGGAACAGAAAACAGGGTTATTATAGCAAAAATATCACCTTGTTAGCAGATAATCATAAATTAAAACTTAGTTAGTTGTAATAATAGTAGGCTTGTTGCCTTCCACCTCTACAGCAGATTCAGATCCCAGTGGCATCTTCCCTTATATTGCGTACAGGGCTTAGAGGGGTAATGAGATTGTGGATCTGACTAAGCTTGATCACCAACTCCCTAAGTACTAACCCCTTACTGTGAACTCAGACAAATGGCTATTAGAGCTCCATAATGCAGACTTTAAATGAAAAGAGAATTTGCTAGCACCAAAGTGGCAAAAAAAGGATGTCAATTCGGATCGCAGTTTTGTGGGAGGGATAGAGAAAGAGAAGAACAAGACGAAGAAAAACATTAATATCTAATTACCATCAGATGTGACGCCAAGAGCTTCTCTGTTTGATACGTTGACAAGCAAGACAGGTTCATCCTCGCCGCAGTCAAATTCTTCATCATAATTATGCATCTGGAGAATCCAGTTCTGATAGTCTCTTTCCAGCTGTGACAGCGTCAATTGCTTTCCATCTCTGAAGATTTTGACTTTCACCTCTGCAAGAATTTTATGAACAAATTTCACCAACATCTTTAATATAAACATCATGCAACCAACATATAAAATGATGAGAATTCCCATTACCTTTGTCTTTGTGGAAAGGCTCGCTGCCAAGTTCTTTCAAAGCTTTGGTAAAAGGGTGATGAAGTGCTAAATCAGTCTGACAGTAAACATGTACATTAGCATGAGGTTTTACACAAAAAGGGTGACAATGGCAGTAATCAAAACTTGAAATATAACCAAGAACATTTTTAATACTGCATATGGCCGAACACCCTGTACCTTTTTCTTAACCTTTACCAAATGGCATGAATCTCAAAAGTTTTTCTCCCATGAGACAACTTTTAAGCAATTCCTCATCCCTTAAGGAGATGCTGGTTACAAACTTTGAGACATCTCCTCTTATACAGTATTTCTGTTTTAACTAAGTGGTCTTCTAAATTGGTTGTACAGAACTTCTTTAGAATATTATGACACGTGAATGGGTCGGTTTTTTATTATGAAGCCCTGGGGACCTTTTGTTGGCAACTCTTATAACAAAATCCGAGGTGATGAAAGGTTAGAGTTTCAACCATACAGAATGGCTAACTATCCCTTACAAAATTAGCCTGGTTCTATGAAATATCTCTTGCCCCTTTACAACAGTCTAGGAAAAGGCAAAGAGTGAGATTCAACCTTTCAAAAAGTACAATACTCTCTCGTTGAAATGCCCCTTCTATGTCAATCTATTTCCTAAGGCACCAAAAATTCATAGTTCTTTGGGTTTATTATGAAGCCCTGGGGCCTTTCTGCTGGAATTTTTTAGAACGTAATCCAAGGTGATGAAAGGTTAAGAGTTTCAACCATACATAACTGCTAAGCTAACTACCCCTTAAAAAACCAGCCTGATTCTACAAAGAGTCTTTTGCCCATTTACTACAGTCTACAGGGCAAAGAGTGAGAATCAACAATTCATAAAAAAGTACTCACTCGTGAAGTATGGAGCCACAGGTTCGTAGTTCTTTGGATTTAGAAAATAGGAATAATCAAGACAGCTTATAGAACCCTATGCCCTTCTATAATATGGAGCAGCAAACGCTTAAGCGCACTTCATGTCAAGATTGATTAGACACAGCCTCTATGCCATAGTCATTGTAGGGGTAAGGCTGAACACCCTCCCCCCTCCCCCACTTGTGTGGAAGCCTCTTTGAAGACACTGGGATAATTTAGATCTTATTTTGTCGTTGCAGTACCGCTTTTCTGCGAAGAGTAAGACCAAGTATACCCCCCCCCCCCCCCTAAAAAAACACAAACAGGCAAAAAGCCTAATGTTTAATTGCAACAGGCTTCCTTCCCCCAGATGTCTTACTTCATATGCCAGCATCTTCTGTACTTTTTACTTTATTAAACTTTGAGGTTCCAGAAACATGACAATCATTTCACTATCTGTGGAGTGACCAGAATTAGGTACTAGAAGACTCTTTCATAAACAAAACTCGTTCAATCACAAAACAAATCAACAAAATAACAGCAAGGACCGCTAAAGCAGAGCACATAATTTGAACATATACAGCCTCTGTGTCTGCAAGACCAGAAATTATAGCATAAAATCATGTCCAGAAATAACAGTTTGTTACCTTTGAAGGTATTGGATTAAAACCAGCATCTGTGTCTGCAAGATCAAGAAGTTTCCACACAATTAGGGGGGAAAAACACTTTGAGGCTCACATCAAGTATGATACATATAAAGCTTACTAAATCCTACCTATAAAACACTTCACTCTTGAGCAACACCTCCTCAATATAAGCAATTTATCACCCCTCTTCTGTTTAGCCCTCATGAACGGCAGAAGTTCCTGCGGGACATGCCAGAAATGTTCAATCCTAATTCAAATTGGAATCCACAACCATAAATAAGGAACCATGAAACATAATTACATTGCCGAAAATGAACTTGTCCATTCATATGACATACCCAGCGAGCATCCGGAAGTAAACGGCCCAACCGCCGGATGGAAATGCGGCTAAAAGTTTGGTAGTCTTCGTTGATTCGACAACCATCCGCCTTCAGTTTCTCCAATACTCTGTCAAAATTTTCTTTTCCCTGTGCAAACAATATATTAGATAAGGAATTAGCAAAAAAAAAATGAAGATTTATACAAAGGATTATACCTCAATAATGGGAAAGTAAACACACTTCAGTCGTGCATTTGCCTCTCTCATTCCTGAAAACACAATTAAAGAATGAAGTGGGATGGGAAATTGAGTACTTCATTGTTAACAGTGGACACTCGACATTCTATATAGCTAATTTTTAAAAATCCAGCATAGAAATAAATTCGGGTCTCACTTTGACATTTAGCTGTAGACTTGTCCTCTTCAATAAAAAACTGAACGTCTAAAGTGAACTCTGGGCCATTACAAGAATGCAGATTTGTAATTGCAACTTCGCCACCTTCAATTTCAGCTAGATTCAAGCCATTGACCTAAAAAAAATTCAGTTCAACAAAAAACATTTCAGCAAATTCATGGAACCGCTGAAGTATAACCGAAACTTTTTAAAACTCACTAACCACCATGAGACACAAGACAATCCATAATACAGAGCAGATATCACAAAATAGTACTTTTGCACCATCCTAATGGCAATCACCAACAAGGGACAACTAATATATCCAGATACATAAGACGACATCATGCAAACAGGACAGGAGAGTGTTAATGTGAAAATGATCTAAAAGCTTTTCGAATTAAAGCAGCAGCTGTACGATGAATCAACACACATGAGCTGACAATAGTGGTCATCAATATAAGCGAGGATACAGAAAAAGCAATCAACCCAAAAACCTAAGGATCATTTGTGGCTCATAAGCACTGCAAAAATCAAAAACATGAGTGCCGAACCTGGAACTCAACCAACGTTTTGGTTCCCCCTGCTATCGGATCATACTGCAAAGAATGCACCATTACATTAAGATCTGGTATAGATTTCTTATTATGAAAAAAAGAGCATAAAGTAGAATGGACCCTCAGATGTTTCAGAAGATGAACAGCTAAAAGACAAATAACAGCAAGAACTCAGGTCTTAGTTAAGAGAATGCACAAATTCCACACCGACGAGTAAAAGAGATACATCTCTCATGGAGTCAAATTCAACTTTCTTCCTTCCTTAATTATAAAAGCTTAGCAAATACAGTAGATACATACGCCAGTTTTCTCAGCATACCTGTATGTAAGGAAAGTAAATATCTTTGAGCTTGCAACGAAGTTGATATATATCAGGGACTTTCAACTTGGGCACCATTTCAACCTATATAGTTATAAAAAAAAGTTCAGAACTCAGACAAGTAAAATCCGAGCATCAATGAACCATTACAATAAAGTGTAAGCAACTCTAGGCTCTAAATCGTCTGTAAATACATAAGTGCATCCAGATTCAAAGACTTCCTTATAAGCATAACAGAACCCTTTGTACAAGCGAACATGAATATGCGAGACCGCTAGACCTATAAAACAGTTTGGACAAGTAGACAACTTGCAAGTTGCTTTTTCTTACTCTTCCGACTTTAAACGCCATAACTCCCACGTATGGCAAACACAGCAATCAAATTAACACCAATCACTGATGCATATCTTACTCAGCCTGCGTCTATATCAATGGGATAGCCATGCAACCAGTAATTTTACTGCCGAAAACCAAAAAAAAGGAAGGAATGAAAAGTTGTAAGGTAACGCTGAGAAACAAACTCATCAAACATCCATTAGTCTACACCATGGTATATCAATATCTTCAATATTAGCAGTAAATGGACCAATGGAAGCAACGTATACTCAGGGTAGAGGCTGGACACATCATGTGATTCGCAACAATTAAGATAGAACAAAAAAAATTCGGAAAGAACTTATTTAACATAGCATGATGTCATTCGTTTGATAGCTGAAGCTAGAAGTATAGTTAAAGATTTCACGTAAGTTCATTTCTCACCAAGTAATTTACTATAAGCTCCTTCAGATTCAAGGCTCAACGTGCATTTCTAAGAGCAGCTAAGCCGCATATCTAAGAGCACCTGCAGACACACAGTATAACGAGGCATTAAATATGCACAACATTTACCTTAAGAAAGCTTCCATGAGTAGCTTTTTCAATCTCGTCATCTGATGGTTCTCGGATACCACCAGGAGCCTGAAAGTTAAATGCTATTTAAGAGTGGATTAAAGAGTATTAATTAAAGAAAGCAAAGATATTAAACCCATTTGAGGGATACCAAAACAAAATGATATCTTATTACCTTCCAATTAAGAGCAGAGCCACCTCGCTTCAATAGAGCATCCCTGTCTAAACGAAGCCAAATGACTGTCTTAGACTCTTTTGTCTTCGAAGAAACTTCAGCATGCCTAGTAAAGGCCATGGAAGTCAGAGGCAATACCAGCGAGCCAGCATGTGATACGATCAAAGTCAATTAGTAGAAGTTCATGAATCATACCTCCCTAAATGCATAGATGCAATAGTCCCACCATACCCGAACATGCCAAAGAAAGGCTGCAAAGATTCGGAAAGCAATGACCAAGTACTATGTTAGTTTCATTACAAATGTGTTATGTTGTAAAGAATGGCTTCACAATTAAACCAAAATCTTACAAGATATAACAGAGACCGAAAGCTCAAGAAAAAAAAGCATATTAGTAAATTTTCCTTTTTGCCCTGATGAGCACCTTCAGAAATAAAATATGACAACATAACAACAATGAACAGATATAAAACATGCACAACTGTTTGCTCCTGAGAACAGGATTGCTAAGAGATTGAACATAATCTTCAAAATTACCGTAAGAAATGGCGGTTTCCCTCCAATTGCCAACTTTTTAGAAGATCTGTGAAGTGAAGCACCCATTTTGCCCCTGAAAAGCCGAAATCCAAGAAAATCCATCAGACATTATGATACAAAAATCAAACAAAAAATAGTAAACACCAAAGAGAGGTGCCACTTAGTCATAACCAGAAAAAATAACCATGGGATACCAAAACCTAACAGGAGAGACTGAAAATACCATTTCGCTATTGAATTCTCGGTGCTGTCATCCATTCCAGGGCCAGTGTCGAAAATACAAACTCTATCATGCTCAATCTCAACACTGAAAAAAAAAAAAAAAAAACTGAGTCATAGACCTCTCCGTACTGATAATTCAAACAAAGTACTTCCTAGCTCACATATTATATGTCACTAAACCAAATTAGATAATGAGACAGATAAACAGTAGAATGTAAGTTTACAGAACCAGAATAAACTTAAAACAAGCATCAGTAATTAAATATTAACAAAATCCGTCAGAAGAGGGAATATTGCATAGGGTCATTCGATATTGAGTAACCCAAGGGAGCGGAGGCATCAAGAGATAAATTGCAAAAAATAGAACCGTGAAGTTACAGACAACAGACATTTTAAAAGCGGAAACAGAAGATAGCCAGTCCACAAAATCTAGGCTAGCTAGTCAACTCCTTTTCTGTCCTACAAGCTCAAGTCAAGAGCAAAGGAGAGCAGTGCATAAATGACAACTCGTGCGAATTAAGGATAAAACCTAAGAATTATGCCAATAGGCCATCTTTTCTCTCCTCTTGCCTGGAAAACTTTAAAGTAGATTTAGGACAACCAAGTTTAAAGCAATGTATTGCTCAATGGTTTATATTTCATTCATCTAATAAGTACGTCTCCAGATCACAGCTAAACACATGAGAAACCTCTACAATAGCTAGGAGTTAAAATGTTAATCAGCAAATCAACTAATACCTTATCAGTTTCCTTTCACCTCTACGATTTGACCACACTGCCTGCAGGGCATTATCCTGAAAAACAACATGCGTCATTGCAACAAATACACGAATTAATACGCACAGCAAGCCACACAATTGACTCTGATTCTGCAAAATGGCCATCCGAAAAATAAACTCACAATCAAGTCAGCTAAGGCAGTCTCGAACGTGTAGTCATCCGGAAGCTCAGTCAGCAAATCTGTGTCTGGTGTCAAATCCCACATATTCTGCCAAGCCGGTAAAGAACACCAAAACAGTCCGTCACCCAATCATCATATTATACAAAAATGTCCTAAATAATTATCAGAAATTAACATTCCACAAACCTCAATGGAATCGACACTCTGACCAGCCCCATCCTGGACCAAGAGAAAACATCACCGAATAAGAAAAGATATCTCTTGTCTTGCCAACAATAGCATTTGACATTAAGATGTGCTCTACAATCATTCACACTATACAATGACTAACAGTGGAAGGAAACAGGAGCTAAGAACGTATTCGACAATTCAACCCTAAACACAAGTGCAAGCAATATACTACCATGTGATCATACATCTGGTCCCCCATAGACCCTGACCGACACCACAACAAGGCACCACTAATCTAAATTTGAAAGCCAATCCTCATACAATATATACGGTGACACAAATTCAGACTTGCAAATACCTTAAGACCTCAAAACCTCCCATTTGAACGACAAGTGTGGATCCCACTAATTCAGGTTGAGATGTACGCAATCTTACACCCTGATTAGCAGACAGGTTTTCCAAGCAGAGCCGCAGAAACTCAGCCAAATAACAAGCATAGACAATTATGATCGTACAAAAGCACACTCTCAATATTAATCAAAGAAACACCAAAAACTCATTCAGCCATACAACAAATGCAGCATTGTTGAACTATTAACATCAAAATCCACCCAAACAACATCATCAACCCAAAAAGGAAACCTTTATCAAAACAAAATAGATCAAATTCAGTGAACAATAACCAATATATAACCCATTGTGCTAAAGAGTAAAAAATAGAAACCCAAAACTCAACAAACTCATGCACCACGGCCAAATATATGCGATGAAACACTACCCAAACAATATCATCAACAATCAAAGACAACCCAATTTCAAACAAAAGTCATCAACTTTCAACTCACAAAACATACAAGTATCACAAAAAGCCAAAAAATACATAAATCGTTCATCTAAACAACATAAACAAACCAACGTAACAGGGCTGCAACATTTCCATCAAAAACCACCCACACAACATCATCAACCACAAAACTACACCCATTTCCAAAACAAAAGTCATCAACTTTCAACTCACAAACCACATCCAACCAAACAACAATCAAAATTAACCAAAAATAAATAATTCTCCACAACAACTAAAATTCCAGCCTCATAAACACAAAAACCCAAAAGACATTTAGACAACATAAGAAACCAATGTGACAGGGCTCCAACATTTACATCAAAAACAACCCAAAAAACATGATCAACCCTAAAACTACACCAATTTCCCAAGCAAAAGTAACCAACTTTAAACTCACAAAAGCACATTCAACCAAACAACAACCTAAATACAGAATTCTCAACAGAAACAACTAAAATTCCAAACTCATGATCACAAAACACCAAAAAAGGAAACATTTTTTAAATAAAAAACAATGTAACAGAGCTCCAACATTAACATCAAAAACAACACAAAAACATGATCAACCACAAAACTACACCCATTTCCCAAACAAAAGTAACCATTTTTAAACTCACAAAACCACATTCAACCAAACCAAACAAACAACTCTAAAAAAAACTAAAACTTCCAACCTCGTAAACACAAAACCCCAAAAAGAATTTAACAACATATATAAACCCATGTAACAGGGAAACAATAACATCAAAAACCACCCAAACAACATGATCAACCAAAAAACTACACCCATTTCCCAAACAAAAGCAACCAACTTTAAACTCACAAAACCACATTCAACCAAAACAGAGAATTCTCAACAAAAACAACTAAAATTCCAAAAAAATGCAAACCAACTTACATGAAGCCTCAGTATATTAGTCTCATTAGCCTTAAACCTACTATAAACAACCTTATCCCTAATCTTATTCCCCATTCTATCCTCCAAGAACAAATCTTTACTACCCCAAAACACCTCTCTCCTAGACCCAACATCAGAAGAAGAACACCCCTCTGTGTTCTTCAAAATCACACCACTTTTATCCCTCAAAATCCCAACAAACCCTTCCAAAGAAATGAACTTTTTAACTGGGTTTGCCCTAACCAATGTAACACTAATCCCACTTGGTAGTAACACTTGAAACGTGTACACTTTATCACCTCTATCATCATCACTACTATTATCATTTTTATCATTTTTATCATTGTAAGTTTGTTTAAGGATGCTAGAAAGCTTCCTCTTTTTTCCTTCCATGTTACTAAATTTAAACTTAGGAAAATAGAAATGAAATTTCTTGGATAAAGTTTTATGGAAAATTATGTGAATGTTTGTAGGAAGTTGTCAATGGGTTTTTATGCAGTTTATAGTAAAGAGTAGAGCTGGCCACGGGCCGGGC
>CAAKMY010040824.1:0-18427 GCA_901111285.1 Corrigiola litoralis
GTTTTTTTGGTATAGGGGGGGGGGGTGCAAGCACCAGATTAATTAAATCTCTGTAGAAATGAATGATAAAGGGGATGTTAGCATGTAACAAATGTTATTATCAGGTGGCAAGTTTTGTTTGATATGTGACATAATAAAAATATCATGTTGGGACACCTTATACCTTCTACTTGAGAAACCCATCACTCTATTCAAAACAGGTAGACACAATACCTACTCAAGTATGAACTCATCATACTAATTACTCATCTAAGTTCATTAATGATTGTTTATGATGTTAGTGCATTAGTACAAGTACATTGATGATAGTTGACATCAATTCATCAATATGTATTTTCTCATGTAAGAAAATCAACATTGTAATTAGTGATGGTTGAAATGATTTTTTTAATAATAAAATATTGATCAATTTAAATTTTCTAATACTCTATAACTACAAAAATATTTATAGATGAAAGATCCTAACACGAGGTAAGAAACTTGATTTACGAATTTTGTGTTTAAGTCCTGCTTAAGAAAACATATACTTTTCTCATTCAATGTCGATTGCTTAAGAAAATATCATGTTCACATAATTGAGAATGTCATTAAAATAATTTGTTTGCGTAATTGTCAAAAGAATTGATACGTAGAAATGGCAAAAAAAAAAAAAAAAACTAGTGTTAGCTATATTTGTGGGATGATGATAGAATTTTTTGGATGCTAAATTAAGTGGTAGTTGTGCTAATAATCTCTCCGTGGATACTGAATACACGGTCACAAGGAAACTTGGGGTTCAAGAAAGATTATATTAAGTTTGAGCGAGTATTTAGGTACATCGTTAGTTCTTAATCTCCTTTTCTACTTCCTTCCTAGCTGTATAATAGATTTCCTCTCTCTCTCTCTCTCTCTACAAGCACACTTTGTGGACAATCGTAGATTACAGATAATGGAGATTAAACTTGGAAGAAAAACCACAAAAAATCAAAAGATTTTATCTTAAACATTATACATTAACACAGCTATATTCAAAACAAAAAAAGGGGGGGAGAGGACAAAATACAACCAAAAAAGAAAAAAAAAAAGAAATTGACGTACAAGAATTAATATTATTTCTCTCCCCTAATAATTTGAAAGCTAGTTGAAGGATCGTATTGTTGTGTTTTTATAGTAGGAGTTAATTAGTCTACATAATTTAGTACTTGAAAAGGTTAATCTTGTTGATATATAAGGCTGCTTACATCTGAACATCCAGGTATCGTGACCTGGGTGGGATACATACTGGGTTGTTGTTAGGTGGTTTTAGAAATGGCTAAATTACCTCCTAAGATCCCCAATAATGTATCCCAAGGTCATCAACATCACCACAATCATCAATGGTCAGACTTTAGGCATGAAAACATCAACGTTCCCCCAAGTGACCCTCCTCAGCCATGGATTAACGAGTTTATGGAGTTCTCAGCAGCTAAGAGGAATGCTCACCGAAGGTCGGTAAGCGATTCATCTTTGGCATTTACCGAGGCTGGGACGACACCTTTTCCAGGATCATTCCACGGACGAGAAACAGACATAGAGAAGGGGAAAAACTACCAATTTGAAAAGTTTGATGATGAACAGTTCATGTCAATGTTTAACAATGAGTTGGGTGCATCATACTCTAATCCATCGTCAACATCGGACCATAATAGCACTAATGAGGATAAAAAAAGGCGGAGTCAATCGATAGGGAATGGAAGAGATATGGTGGGAGATGGCGACGAGGTTAAGCCACTGGCGATCAAGAATGAAGCGGAAGAGGTGGAGAGTTTGTGCACGTTTGAGAAGGAGGAGCAACAAGAAGGAGAAGGAGTTGTTGGAAGCAAGAGCGGTAATATAGGTGCTGATTCAGGAAATAATAATGGTTCTGGTTGTAGTGATCAACCCCAAACAATTGACCCAAAGAGATTTAAAAGGTAATAAGAACTTTCGTCTTACGTGAAATCTATAACAACTTTTACATACAACTACAAATTATACGTTAAATATGAAGAGTATAGTTATATAGATGATTTATTCATTTAACAAAGGAAATGCAACCTACAATGATTGTGGGGAATGAGATAGTTTCTAGTGTAAAATATACTCTTAAGTTTTATGGGGATATTTTATGATTAACTTTGTTGAAACTTTTCGCTGGACCAACCAAGACATTGGACATTGTTAACATGGATGTCTCCAAGGAAACAACTTGCAAGGTCACTTAATTAGTTATATTGAAGGATAGATTAAGTTACATAATTTTGATAAGGGAAAACATCTAATTTGCATCTAAATTAATTGTATAGTCCCCAAAAGGTCTACAACATTAGTACAAATAACTAGACAACACATCAAATCAAAAGATTCCAACTCATGATATTGTATGATTAACTTTGTTATTTATGATGAGCTTTGTTAAAACTTCTTGTCTATAATCAACGTTTTTAAAACTTTTCATCAAATTTTTATCAAAAAAAAAAAAAACTTTTCATCAAGTTAATAAAAAGTTTGATATTGTTCACATTAAAATATTGTAAAGACAATAATTGACAATGTCACTTAGTTCTAGAGAATAATATAGCAATGGTAAATCATTTTAGTAAGGGACTTTAGCTAGTCGAGAATGAAATTAAAATGATATTATGATCAATCAATCAAGTCAAGATCTAACTTGTATCTAAATTAGTGGTATATTGTGATAGAAAGGTCAAGTACATCAGTATCAAAGAAGAACGCCAAATCAAAAAAAAAGAGTAGATATTAAGATTATAGCAATTTAAAATTTAAGCAAAAACAAGTGACAAGATTAATAAGTTGTATTTTAAAATGGCAACAATTTTACGATTTTTTTTTTGTAATGTGTAGAATATTGGCAAACAGACAATCAGCACAAAGATCAAGGGTGCGGAAGCTACAATACATTTCTGAGCTTGAACGTAGCGTTACTGCTCTACAAGTGAGTAACTAGCTTTTCTCAATATTAATGTATAAACTACCCACTACACATTTTTAACGATCATGATTATTGTACCAAGTAGTAATATGTAAAATGTATTTGCCTCTCAGAGTGAGGTCTCAGTGTTGTCTCCCAGAGTTGCATTTTTAGATCACCAACGTATGATTCTGAACGTAGACAACAATTCTCTCAAAGCAAAAATTGCAGCACTTGCCCAAGATAAGGTCTTCAAAGATGGTAAACCAAGCAGAGTTAAAAAACATATATTTTCAAGTAAAAACTTTGTATGGCATGTCTTAATATGTTGTTATGCATTGTAGCTCACCAAGAAGCATTGAAGAGGGAAATAGAGAGATTAAGGGAAGTATACTATCACCAGAGCCTTAACAAGCCAGAGACAACATCCTCGCCAATACCATCAACGTCTATTCAGCCCCAACAACCTGACACCATTCTAAATGAGAATGAGCAATTTACCTGTTGAAAGCACATATTTCTTCAGGCACATTGTAGTACAACCCAATTAGAAGTGAAATGTTTAGAGCCATATACATTCCTTGTACAAAGCTTTGTAAGAAATTTTCTTTGTATCTTCTCATAAGATAGATGATTCTTAGCTCAACAAGAAGAAGAAAAAAAAAAGTAATTGTGATAACAATATATATTAAGAAGCTAAAAATAAAAAGTGACACAAAAAAACACACATTCAAACTTATTCACTAACAATAATAGTATTAGAACATAGGTGAGCAAGAGTATATAATATGAATAGACAATAGGGGTGAACTCTATATGTGAAAGAATACTAAGCTAATGATCTTTTCAAAAAGTAGCAACAAGAAACAACGATGTATGTCATCTTAAATGACACCAACTGATAAGGATATCTAACGTTGTCCTATAGAACCTTATAAAAATTTAAGATGCAAATACTTAAAATGTGTATCTTAAATTATTATTATTTTTGGTTACACTGGAGCAACTAATGTTGCGGGGGAGGGGGATATAAGGATTCGAACCTGGGACAACCCCCGACTGGTTGAGTTCCCAACCATTGGGCCAACCTTGATCCTTAAATTATTAAGATGTATAAAATACAAATCCCCTAAACTATTGATGCAACCATCAACCTAACATGAATGTGTGCATTGTACCCGATCTAATAAAAAAACATAGAATGTTGCTTGGAAGTTACGGATAGATGGTTTTTTGCATTGGATGGCTAAAAGTTGATTTGGATGTGTATATAATCTCAACAGATCCTAAAACGGACAAGGCTATATGTAACCTCAGTGTACATGGCATATTCCATGATTCTTTTAGCATATTCTCTTTTCATGAGTAGGCAGTTTCTCATTGGCTAGAGTAAGGTGAATCTTTTTTACAACGTATTTAAAATATTTCGGTTCAAATTCAAATTTGAATTTTGAATCTTTTAATTTAGCTTTATTTTTCAACATTTTCTTATTTAGTTTGTATTTCCGATTACCCGTCGATTGGTCGCCACCAGTTAACGGAGGCTGTGGCTACCTCTCCGACGGAGGTTGTGGCCACCTCTCCGACAGAGGCTGTGGCCACCTCTCCAGGCAACATTTCCGGCTAATGTTATTAGTCAAACAACCTTGTTCGATAGTTTGATAAGTTTGACCTTCAGAATATTTCAGATAAAAATCGGACATGATATTAACACAAAGGCTCGAACTCGAGACGTTCGGATAATAAGTAGCGCTGCATACCATTGCGACAACCTGTAACTGATGCTTATCTACGGAAGTACATTGATATTAGCTTGATCATTTCATTTGACGATGATTATGTAAAATCCTATTTTAGATACTAAAGTAAATACTAAGGTTTTGAAATCTTCTGAATATTAGCATCGTAAATTATTATTTGTTTTGGTTAAGTTGGTTGTTTTCGTGGTGTGTGGGGTTGTTAATTTTACAAGTTTTAAGAAACCATTGTATCTAAAAATACTGGCGATTTTATGTACAAGTTTTAAGAAACCATGGTATCATTGGTTAAGGTTAGCACCTGAAGATCGCATGTATGTATATATATCTAGAAAATGTATGTATCTTTATGTCCTTACACCAGGTATCTTCTACACAAATCAGTCCATGTACTGATGTACATGGTAAATGTGAAGATCGCATAAATAACCCACCATATGAAGATTTCATAAATATCTACAATTTGAAGTTTTCTTCACTGTGTACATGCGTATATTTTGAAAAACGACCAACTAAGAGCAGTGGCTACTAATTTGTATGGTGATGGGCAAAACGGAATGAGAAATGGATACAAATTAAGTTATGCTATTTCTAAAATAGAATCTAATGGATACAAACTAAAATATTAACACAATGTAGTGTATTTTCTCCCTATATCTTTCCCTATGAACACACATTATAAATAATACAACGGTACCAACAATATCAAATGTAAGAAACATGATGCACATGATGCACAAGGTGTAGTAAAACTATCCGTAACTATCTATAAGTATCCCTAACTATCCCTATCAGCATAGTATTGGACATTGTGTATGATTCACTGTGGGTATGGCAAACCGTATTTCACATTCTGTACCACATCAGCTGCACCAAATTCTCCATCAGATGATAAGTCTTGTAGCAACGCTTGATCAAAGTCATTTTGGGACCATTGGGCGATCCTTGTGTGTCCCAATTGATTGTAGTACGTAAGCTTAGCCTGTCTAAGTAAATTATCTGCATAGAAGTCCAAATAAATTAGCCTGCTCTCCGTAAATAATCTTAATAGAAGTCCAAATAAATTAAGATATAGGTGAAGATATTATTAAACTGTGGCATGAGAAAGAAAGGTACTGACCATAAGTAACAAAGTGCAACCACCGAAACCTTCCTTTGATGTGTTGTATTTGTTGCGATATGTAACCAGCCAGTTTAATACATAATCAGCCCAGTTGTAAGAAATAGATTTTGATGCATGGTGAAGGATTTTAAAGTGGAATGCGCTTATACAGTGCTTCTGTGTTGGACATAGTAATACTCCAAGCACAAATGAAAGGAAGTGTCTTTTGAATTTAGCTTTGTTCTCCCTCTCATTGCATACTATATCGAACAAATCTTCTGTTTTGAGGAATCCATACGTGGTTGACTTGTACTCCAGCTTCCAATTAGCACATTCAGTTTTATTAGCCAGACGATACAAATTTTCAGAAGATGGTATTCCTAAAACCCACCCGATTGTGTTGTCATCAATTGTAACATAATAACCTTCCTGATTTTCAGTTGTTTAGTATTTGCATTGAACCTCCCTGTTATCCAGTGCCCAAATTTATCGTCTAATTTTGATATGGATAGATTTAAAAGATGCCCGAAGCCCATTTGCTTCACCCATCTCTCTTGTTTGTGGCTTAATCTTTGTAGTAGTTGGATAAAGACATTGACATTGCAGCCCATGGAAAAATGCTGTAACAAAACAACTAGTATAACTTAAGTCTCCAAAATGAAGCATAAGAGTATAACATAATTGTAAACATAATTGTTAACATTAAAGATAGTATCCAAAATCAACGACTGACTAAATACAAGTGTTATAGCATTAGAGTACGTCATAATTGTTATCATTATATATAGCATCCAATATCAAATGAATTTACAGATATAATGTCCAAAATGTAAGGAAATATACAACTACTGACAACATATTTTAATCATCTGAAGATATAGTATCCAAAATCTGAGGAAATATACAACCACTGATAACATATTTTGAGCAACTGAAAAGCCACATAAAATATAGTATCCAAAATCTGAGGAAATATACAACCACTGATAACATATTTTGAGCAACTGAAAAGCCACATAAAATAAAGGACTGGTAACATTAGAACTAATAACATGTTTGTTTAAGTATCTGAAAAGGCACCCAAAATCCCACCCCACACGATAATATTTGTTCAAGAAGTAAAGACAGGAAATACATACCTTGTTTATTATTTTAGCATCTGTTCGGTATTTCAATGATGTTTTTGTTCTTTGAGATTTCTTGACAGCAACATGCTTGATCCTTTTCTTTGTATTAGAAAGATGAATGCCTTGTTCCGGATTAGGTTTACTGGCAGTAGGGGAGCCCGGTGTTTCATTGTTGTTGAAGTCCCTTTTCATACCTTGAGTGTCACTGACTTTCCCTTTCAGAACCTGTTGGCGTTGATTATCTTTGACGCAGTAAGCATTGGGTTTCTGACGTTTGAATGGTTGTTCTTGATGGGCAGTTTTTTCAGGAGGGATGTAAGGTACAAGGGTGTCTATAAAGTGATCAACATAACAACATTCTTTGCCGTTTATTAATCCATTGCATTTGATTAACGTGAATGCGTCGTCGTTTTTGTAAAACCCCTGTGATTTCGATCTATAATACAACTTAAAGTTCCTAAAACCTTTGGCTTCCAGAATACTCCGAACCTTTAATTCAGATAACTCACTGAACGGTAAAGTGAAAATCAGTTGGTGACCTCCTCTATACTGAGGAATTGGTTTATCCTGAATGACCCCTTGGTAGAATATGCTCAATTCAATAAGCTTATCTTTAACCATTCTGCCACAGACATCCCCGGTGTTGTTCAATTAGATTAGAGATTTGGCGATAAATGACAATTAAAAACAGTGCAAGCCAAATAATAGAAATCAACTTAATCTTGCTTTAATTCACAAAGTAAAAATGGCAAATGTAGGGAGAAGGTGGGCATACCTGCTAAATAATGAATGGATCCAACACAGAAATCCGAAATCCGAAACGAAGAAATTGATAGAGACAAATTGATAAAGGGAGATCGATGTAGTTTACAGAGAGGATTTGGAAAGATGATTATCTGTTCTAATATAAAAGAGAAGGACATAGGAGGAAAGATGATATGAAACTTCTAATATAAAAGAGAAGGACATAGGAGGAAAGATGATTATCTGTTCTTTTGTATCCAGGGAACTGTGGAGGCCTGAAGAAGAAGATGAAAATGAACCAGAGGAAGGAGGGAGGAAGGCAGCGTCGAGATTTGAGAGAGGAGAGGAAGTGTCTTTCTAGTATAATTATTGGAGGGTTGAAACTTGAAAGTACTTAAATGTCCTTTTATTTGTGTTGTCTCATTTTTCATTTTTTTTGTTTTTGTTTTTAAAGGGTCTCATCTTGTTTGTTCCGGTAGATATTCAAGTGTTGCACCAAAAAGAAAGAGATAAATGTTGTACATACTCCAAATATGTTAAGAGTGTCTTGTGTGAGACCTCAAATATTTAATAAAAATTCAAAACTAGATCATTTCAACTAGTCATTTTTTATTATGTTGACAAAAGAAAAAAAAAAAATGAAACCCACTTTTTAATGAAGCTTGTTGACCTTTGGGTCTTTATATCAATTTTTTTATATGAAAGCTTGATTTTAATTTAAAATTAGATTATTTTTTATGCTTACTAAGTAAATAATAACATAAAAATTACAAGTAATTAAAGCATTTTTCTAAAAACGTCACAATTAGTCTGTAATCCTAATATGTAAATATTTTTAAAAACAAACACAATAATGATATATCTTCAATTAACAATTCTTTGGAGTACAACGCTCTCTTAGATTCGCGATATAAGGCCATATTGGACAAAAAGTACAAAAGTGACAATGATTATCTTAAAAAATAATGTATAATCAACATATTAATAAAAAACACATAATGGAATCTATATGAAGAATTTATACGTAAATCAATAAATTGATTGAATAGCTCTCAATTGACCATTTTAGTCTTGACCCAAGGTAATAATTGTAGATCAAAATTGTTACATGTTAACAAAATTACGAATATATATTAAAAAGATTATGATTTGTGATCACATAACTTTAGTATTGATAGCACGAAACAAAATAGATAGAAATAAGAGTATAGCACGGAAACTACACATGTACAATTAGACATTAAGTTATAATCTTATAGTCTATGGATGGATCATATATAACTTGATAACTCGATTAGATTTTTCATAAAGACGTAATCTATAAGACATGATGTTATAGTTGTATAATGAATAATATATAGAGGGATCGTATATAATTTGTCTATTTGATCATAACGATCATGAACAAGTAACTCGAGAACTATATATAGCTTGATTTGAGAGTTTATAGCACGAAAACAACATAGATAGACATAAGACTATTAAGAGTTTGGACAATTAGTTTCTAGATACACATAAGAGTTATAACCTTATAGTCTATCGATGGATTCGATTAGGTCTTTCATAATGACATAACCTATAAGACATGAAGTTATAGTCGTATAGTGAATAGTATATAGATGGATCGTATATAATTTGCCTACTTGATTATAACGATCATGAATTAGTAACTCGAGAACTATATATAGCTTGATAATATATGGCCCTATAGCTATAGAGTATAGACTATAGTTATTTAGTGATCAAGACGTTACGAGAGAAATAGTATGTAGCAAACAAACTATATATAAGACATATAAATATGAATTTATAAGCTATAGATTATAACTATATTCGATATATCTCGATTAAAATGATGTAGAAGACGTAACATGAAAGCTAATACATACTCCAGTAAACAGTTGATCGTCAAAATATAATTAAATTTACGACTTGACCCACTGAACAACCTGAACTTAATCTATAATAATAAAAATAAGTAGATCCATTTTAAATAATGTAACATAGATGACCTATATATATGTACAAGTACTAAAAGTTTTTTTTTTTTTGATACATAATACTAAGATAATTTGAAAGTCATGTAACATATATGACCTTATTATACAAGTTTCTAAATAGACCACCCAAAAGCAATGTAACACATTTCTAAATGACTAAGATAATAATATGACATAACATCTACAATCAACATGTCACTAAAAAGATCAGAACAACAATAAATTAGATGCACACTACACCACTTGCCCGACAAAAATAAAAGACATGGCATTTTATCATCATTATCTTTTAAAATTGTAGACTATCTTCATTGTATAAGGAGGTTTGTACTTAAGATCCATTCAGCTTCTGTATACTCATTCCCAACTCAACATTAAATCAAAAAACATCGAACAAGCCATCCTTTTACTCGGAAAAAAGCAAACTGCAACAATTACTCCATTTTTCCTTCTACAGAGGTGACCCTTCAATTCTTCATCTATCTCCATATACAATATATAACAATGAACTTAACACTCAAAAAATTCATCCTTCAATCTGCTATTTCCATTTACTCCATAGACAAGCAAACCAACCCAGAATGTTTCGAAAAAACAATAACTCACAAGAGCCACAAAATTTGGACAATGATGAGATAGCTGAAAATGTGGTGATTGAATCCTCTGATGAAGAACTTGAAGATATTCAAATATCACATAGCACACAAGCAACACAAGCAACAAAGAGGAAGCAACTGATACTAATGAGAAGCCATTGATGAAAGAAATCAACCAAGCGGATGGAAGACATTGGACTTGTAATCACTGCAATCAGCGATTCACTAGTTCATACACAAGAATCCATCTCCATTTTTTTGGTGCCGAACCTGGAAAGAAAGCAAATATTAAGCGATGCACCGCATTGCTCAACAATCAAGCTCTCTTCAACCAGGTGAAAGCGAGGGTTGAGGCAGCGGAAAAGACGGGTGTTTCGGCATCCTTAAAAAAATCCGTTATCCAGAAAAAGACTAAACCAACTTCAAAAAATCCAATCCTAGACTCATTTGGCATGCTTGAAAGGGATGCGGTTGATCAGTCTATTATGCGATCTCTGTGTGCAAATGGGATTGCGTTCAATGCTTTACGCAGTCCTCAATACCAAGAAATGATCTCTGCTATAAATCGAGCTCCAAAAGGATACAAAGGCCCCTCATATGAAAGAGCAAGGACGACATTGCTAGACGAGTGCAAAAGAAGTGTGGAGAAAGAGTTGGCTCCGATCAAAGATACATATGGGACGCAGGGTGTGTCCATCGTCTCCGATGGCTGGTCCAATGTGAAAAACGAACCGCTTATCAACGTCATCGCAGAAAATGGCAGAGGAGCCATGTCTATGTCTGCAACAGATTTTTCTGGAGTTGAAAAAACTGGAGTTGCGATTGGTGAGTTCTTGCTGAAGTCCATTGATGAAGTTGGTCCCTCTAATGTCATTCAAGTTGTCACGGACAATGCTGCCAATTGCAAAGCTGCTGGAAAAGAAATACAAAAGGTACACAAGCATATCTTTTGGTCTCCTTGTGTTGTGCACACACTGAACTTGATTTTTAAAAGCTTTGGGGATGAGTTTGATTGGCTGCAAAACATATGTATGAAGGGTAAAGAAATTGTGACTTACATAGTTAATCATCAACATGCACTAGCTATGTTTAGGTCACAATCAAAATTAGAGCTGCTTAAAGTTGCACAGACAAGATTTGCCACTCGCTATATCTTGCTAAAGAGGCTCCTGGACTGTAGAGAATCATTAGGTAACCTTGTGTGTCTTAATAAATGGAGAGAATGGGTACGACATGGAGATGAGAGCTCAAGAACCAGAAGCACTTTGGTCACTAACACTATTAAAGATGATGCCTTTTAGGATGAGGTAGAAAATGCAGTTACTATCTTGAAACCAATTTACCGGGTTCTTAAGTTTGCAGATCGTGGTGGAGGCTCTCTCGTGGGCGAAATTTATGAGAAGATGGATAACATGCTGGGAGAAATCAAAGATATCATGGCCACCAACAAATACTCTAGTGACTTTCCGAAAATGGAGGAAATCATCTTAAACCGGTGGGAGAAAATGAACATTCCCCTTCATTATCTTGGATTTGCTCTTTCTCCACGCTTCTATGATGCTTATCATCTCAAATCACCGGCACCTGGTGGTTTGCCTAGAAAAGCTTCTAACTTTGACACTGAAGTTATGAATGGTGTCTTAGAGGGGTTCAAGAAAGTTGCTCCAAACCCTGAGCACGAGGCTTTGCTAAGGCATCAATTTGGGTTTTTCAGCATGAAGAAGGGCATCTTTTCGACTCCAGCTGCCAAATCAGATTCTATGTCCATGGATTCCGTAACTTGGTGGCATACCTATGGTTGCGAAACTCCAGAGTTAGCGGAGCTTGCAATCAAGATACTATCACAGCCTATTAGTAATTCATATGTAGAGAGAAATTGGAGCACATACAAGTACATCCATAGCATTGTGCGCAACAGATTGAACAGTACAAGGGCATAAAAACTGGTCTTTGTTCACTCTAATCTACGACTAATCTCTCGTTTTTCTGAGGAGTACTTTGCTGGGCTGTTTGTAAAGTGGGACGTCGACCCCGATGATCCAGTTTTGGAGCACTCCTCCATTAGACTCCAACAAATGCAGTGGGAAAATCTAGAAACTATTAACAGTGAGCAAAATGGAGAAGTCAATGCTTGATACTTGATAGATTATGATGAACTTTCTGATGATTTTATTTAAGTCTATTATGTAGTTTTATTATGAATGTTTAAGACTTTAAGTTCTGATGTTTTTTGCCTCTTAAATTTCGGAGAAATCATGTTATGATATTATGAAATTTATATAAGTATTACGTTTCCCTTGTTAAGTGTTACTACCAGCAATGTTTTTTTTTCTTATAGCCAAATTTTGCCATATATTTGATAGTAAGAAAATTCACATTTTTATATTTAGATACGATCCGGAACTAGGGAATCAGATATATCCGATTCCCTAACTAGCGAATCGGATGCTATGGGATTCCCTAGCGAATCGGGTTCCACGTTTTGAGCGAATCGCGAACCCGACCCGCGAATTCGATCCGAGCGAACAGCGAACCCGGTAACCCTGGGCGTTACCACCTAAGATGAGGGGCTAAATTAAATAATACTATACTAATTTAAGTTTTAATAACGATGCACTTTGTTGATGAAGGTAAATCTATAACTGTGAAACTTTAGCATTTTAACGCAGATAACGATGCTAAATAATAACTAAAGAAAGAACTCGTTGCTAAATAAATAATACTAACATTCTAAAATAAAGAAGAGGATGCTAACATAATGTGACATCAATACATAAAACAGATGCTAAATAAAATCAAATACTCTTTGATTCTAAACAAATAACTAAAATGTTCTTCAATCGTAAAAGGAATTCTAAAATAAATAAGAGGATGCTAACATAATGTGACATCAATACATAAAACAGATGCTAAATAAAATCAAATACTCAACCGATGCTATACAAATAACTAAAATGTTCTTCAATCATAAAAGGATGCTAACATAATATGACCTAAATACAACTAAATAACAAAAACAAAAACAAAAACAGATGCTAAATAAAATCAAATACTCAACCGATGCTATACAAATAATTAGAATGTTCTTCAATAACAATAATAAAAGGATGCTAACATAATATGACCTAAATACAACTAAATAAAAAAAAAACAAAAACAAAAAACAGATGCTAAATAAAATCAAATACTCAACCGATGCTATACAAATAATTAGAATGTTCTTCAATAATAAAAGGATGCTAACATAATATTACCTAAATACAACTAAGTAACAAAAACAAAAACAAACCGATGCTAAATTAAAGATTAAAAAGCAGGAATTTCACAAGGATACCAAGATGCTATCAGTTTTCATAAAACATACAATCAGTTTTCCCCGAAAAGATGTTCCATGCCATCAAGATTACACAGCCAATCTCCACTTAGGTAGTCATACAAATTTCTAGAGAGTTGAAAGTAATGTCATATGCAATGAGGTATTTTTCAGATTGGTAGTATGCATTAACAACTTCTGGGATCCAATCCGACAATGACTGTATCCAGCTTCTCCATTGTCTTGACACTGTTTTGAGACGTACCAATGACCTGTCATCTAGTTTTGGGAAAATATGACATAGGAAAAGGTACTCCCACTCAGAGTTCATCCTGCTCGAATTATCAACCTCTAAAACCATAGTCTTCCATCTTTTGCAAACTAACCTGCAGTGAAGCCTTTCAGTAAAATGAATTTTCGGAAATATGTGTTGTATAAGAAGATCCTCCCACTCTGCATTCATATGAGGCATTGTTTGGAAATAGTTGAAAGTTTTTGAATATAAAACTATGTGGAAAGAAAATTAAGCATGTAAGGCCATGTTTGAGGGCAAAGACATTGAAACTCTGTGGAAAGAAAATAAAGCATTCAAGCCCATATTTAAGGGCATAGACATTGGGAACTACAATTATTATTTGTTAAATTATTAAGTCAGTGTTTGAAGTTTTTAGAGGTTCATAATAAACAACGTAAACAATGTACACATGATGTAAGGTAAATTTAAATGAACCTATATCATTAATGAATGGAATATAATAATTAAATGAACTTCTGCCAATGAAAATTGGATGCTAAACAACAAGTATCATAGAACGAGTTTGTATTAGTATAAGATACTAATAATAACGCCGAATATATACTAACAAAGTAAGAGCATCTATACCTTTAGGATACTAATACAAATAATACAAATGCCGTAGACAAAGTTAGTGGACAAAATAATACAAATGTGTAGCATTACCTGTAATACTATAATCTTTACCATACAGTGGATGCAAACAGAAATGCACTTGACAAAGGACCTCCCTTGACAAACTCATCTCTGTATGAAACATTTGACATTTGATAATCTCATCTGTGAAGGAACTTGACAAACTCATGTCTGTATGCAACATTTGATACTAAGACCGATTATATCACCCGAACAATCTCTATGAAGCAGGGACAGTGGATTGAAATCCTCAAGTTGGATAAAAATTCAAATCCTAAAGCAAGAGGAGAACCAACTAGGAGATTCGATAAAATGACCAACAACAACCAACATAAACCAAAATATAAAGCTGACTTATATTTCAACCCAGATATTACCAGAGTACTAAAATTACTAGAGTTAATAATACCACATACTAATAAGATTACAATACCATAAAATTTTATAATTATATTACAATACCAAAAAATTATGACAACTACAACTAAGGTAGCTTACATATAACGTAGGTTATACAAAAGAACGAATCAGCCACTGCGGTAGTCATCCCCGAAAAGCAGCTCTAGGCCGTCTAGGTAGCACAACCAGTCACCAGTCAGGGCGTCATATGTGGCTCTACCATCGTTGAATGTGAAATCATATCCAACGAGATATCCCATATTATAAGGAAATTGTTCCACCATAAGAGGAACCAAGTCATAGTACAGAATCAATGTTCTCCAATGCCTACAGACTAGTTGGCATTTATTCGCTGCTTTGATGTCCAGTTTAGGGAATATATGACAGAGAAAAATATACTCCCATTCTGAAGACATCACGGTAGGCTGCAGCATTTCTTTCCAGCGCTTGCAAACAGTTTTGCATTGTTTTTTTGTTATATCTATCCAGTTTGGGAAAAATATGGTGGACAAGGATATCTTCCCACTCAGGATTATCTACAAGAGGAGCCATTTTCGAAGTTGTATGAAGAAATTTATTAGTTGGAGGTTTAAGTTATGGCGGTTAGCTTAAAGGTTACAGAGAAGAGAAAAGCTTAGTACAGGGACAAAGGATGCCTGAGGTTTTTGTTAGGTGAGTTTATTTTTGGTGAAGAGTCGTGTTTACTTTTAAAAGTCTAGTTATTACACAAATATTGGGAGGCACATTATAATTAATTACTCCGTAGAAGTAATGATTACGAATTACCTCGTGCGTAGTAGCATTTAATATTAATTTACATAATATAGCATCCATGTCTGTTTAATTAAATAGAGATTTGTATAACCAGTTTCACAACATAGCATCCTTTTTGGTTTAAGAGGGTTATGATTAGAGTTAGGGTTAGGGTTAGGGTTATGGTTAGGGTGGTTATGTGATATTTCATGTAAAGTTATATATTGAGACATTAAGAATTAATCTTCTAAACTGACAAACGATGAGTTGGATTCCATGTTTGTAAGTTACGTTACTTAATGACTTCTATATGTTACGTATCGAAAATTGCACTAAATGGTGCCCCAAGGTAATCAATTACTCTAAATAGATCAATCACATATAAATTGTGAATGACGCCTAACCTCGGGGCACCATTTATAAAATTTTCCTTAATATAAACCACAATGAACTCCAAAGAAACTAATCACATTAACCAATTCAATGATATAGATGACAATGTAGTCATCAATTCATATACATTAAGTTATCAATTGAAGTCAATTGAGCAGTTGTTGTATATTTAGATGACATTTCGAAATTAGGTAAACCAAAGATCACAATGTACTCATCAATTAGTAAATATTGAGTTATGAATCGAACTAAATTGAGCAATTATCATAGAACACTTTTGTTATCTATTCTAGTTACATGAGTAATTCACTATATGTAGATCACATTGAGCAATTTATTCATAAAGGTCAAAATGTAGTCATCATTTAATATTGATTACGTTATGAAGCGATATTAATTGAGCAATTATTATAGAACACTTTTGCAATCTATTCGAGTTAATTGATCAATTGCTTTATGTGTAGATCATATTGAGCAAATCCTTCATAACACTTTTGTTATCTATTCAAGTTATTTCAGCAATTGTTATGTGTGTAGATCAAATTAAGCAATTGATTCATAAAGATCACAATGTACTCATCAATTAATAAAGATTGAGTTATGAATCGAACTAAATTGAGCAATTATCATAGAACACTTTGTTATCTATTCTAGTTAAATGAGTAATTGCACTACATGTAGATCACATTGAGCAATTCATTCATAAAGATCAAAATGTAATCATCATTTAGTATAGATTAAGTTATGCAGTGATCTAAATTGAGCAATTATCATAGAACACTTTTGTAATCTATTCGAGTTAATCAAACAATTGCACTATGTGTAGATCACATTGAGCAATTCATTCATAAAGATCAAAATGTTGTCATCATTTAATATAGATTAAGTTATGAAGCGATCTAAATTGAGCAATTATCATAGAACACTTTTGTAATCTATTCGAGTTAGTTGAGCAATTGCACTATGTGTAGATCAAATTAAGCAATTCATTAATAAAGATCACAATGTTTTGGCTTAATTATTTAGCCCCCCTAATTTTATAAGTCAATTAAATTCTATAATCCAAAGTACATAATCACATAACTTAATCACACAATCGAAATTTATTATGTGCAAAAAATTGATGTAAATTTCAACCTTTATAAAGGTCGTTAACACTAATCGTTAATTTAAACAGTATGATATATCATAGGTTGTACTAGTTTGATTCAATTGAAAAATAAGATGTTGTTGTACTTTCAATTGAAAAATAACATGTTTTAATAATGATATTGTAATAAATTAAACATTATTTAATAAAATAAGTTACTAATGTTAAAATACTAATGTAGTCCTTAATGAAAATGCCAAAATTATCATTAAAGAGAACACCAAATGATCATTAGTATAGATCATTGATTACATAAACAATAATAATACCAAATCATGATGAGTGACTTAAGGACGTCCAGTGACTTAATAGAGCAACAAAATAAAAGCGAATAGAAAATGCAAAAATAAAGACTAAATGTTCATCAGCTAAACTGGACTTGAATTCATCCTCTAAACCCTACTCCCTGGAACAACATCATTCATTATCGTGTGCCTTTTCCTCCTCCTCTTGCACCTGTTGCATAATCTCCATGAGCTGCTCTTCTAGATATTGCCAGAAGGTACTGCGAATATCGTCAACAACAGACTAAGATTTCAGCACTTCAGATAATTTCCTCTTCTTCCCGCAAAGAGACTGTGCACCACTGGTTTCTTCGCTGTAGGAGTCTGAAACTATGAAATCTGAAGAGTACAAGGTGTCTAAACTTGATGAATCATCGAAAGGTAAACTTGATGAATCATCGACAGGTTCTTTGTAGCTTCTGATGACACTTCTGTACCAGCCCCAACCGCTTGAGCGTGATGAATACGGTACCAATGTACTATTCTAGACCCTATGCTCATATAGTAGAACCAAGTTTTGCCACGTTTTTGAAACACACGCAACAGATCGCCTTGAATCGCCATCTAGCTTGGTAATGACCTGGGTCACAATGATGTTTTCCCAGTTAAAATCATAGGATAAAAAGTTGTCCATTAGAAACAGTTTTGTTTGATAGTAAAGGAGAACTCTTTGATACGTGGTAAAGAAGGTTGATATGTGGTGAGTAAGGTTGATGACACACTTGTAGACACCCCAATGTGTCACATTGTCAATTGCCCAGTGATGATAACTAAACTAGGTAATGTGCTTGGACGAACGATCTATCTTAACTGCGACCGGTTTCACCATCCCGAGCCATAAACACATTCATTCCACAAAAATACCATTATCACCCTTCTATGACTAAATAGGCCCGAAAATATGCGTAAGCCGTATTTTCAGCCTATGAATGACTGGGCCTGCATCACA
>CAAKMY010040830.1:0-11318 GCA_901111285.1 Corrigiola litoralis
ATTCGACCCTCCGCAAGGTCGGGTTATTTCATTAGAGGTGCTGAAGGCTGCGAACAGGAGCTGGAGGCAGCGGACTGGACGCTGCGGACAGGAGCTGGAGGCAGCGGACTGGACCTTGTAGACAGGAGCTGCGGACTGGAGGTTGCGGACAGGAGCTGAAGGCAGGGCACTGGACCTCGGCGGACTGTACCTGCGACCACAACAAAAGACACTAGCCCCGGGGGAGGTAGGGGTTATTTCCCCCCTCCGATGCTTAAGTCACCGAACTGCTTAATGACGAAAGTTATTGAGACTTGTCAATTCAATGAATAGTGTAGTCCAATGATTGCATAGAATATTGCTTTTTACCTACCTCATCACTGATTTTGAGGAGGGTATTTATAGTAGGATGCCTCTAGGGTTTAGAGGGTGAGTCACTACTCTTTCCACAAATCATCCCTTGTTGGGCTTAGGCTTGTGATAAGATGTGATCAATGAAGGCCCAAGCAAGGGTTTATCCCTTTGGAAGGGATGCTTGCCTTGGCCTAATGGGGAGACCCATTGGAAGAGAGACATGGCATCGGCCTTGCGTGTGCTCGACCTTTGACCGAAGTCAAGAAAGTCAAGGTAGTCGGGTCAATGATATTTTTACCATAACACTTACTAATTCTCATGTATTCATAACATAAAAGAAAAGGTCCAAGAGTATTTAATATTATCATTTACTGTGATTACCTACTATTATTATATCCAATTATTTTGGGATAAAGGCTAGGTTTTTCGGTTACGTTTGACGGTAAAATAGGTGACGTCTATGCTATACGTCACCGCTATAGTCACGACCAATATACTATACCTTAACTATTGGTTGGTAAAGTATCAAGAAGTCCAAGGGGTAGTGGCAAAATATAAAGCAACCATCAAATTGGCGATAACACATCAGTTCAGTCGCACACTCTTTTTGATCAACATGGTGAAGTTGTTTTCGGTTATAAAGCTTTATATATGAAGGATCACGCAAATCAAATACGTGCTATTACTCCTAAATCCTCAAAAAATTTGAAAATCATTGTAGTATGTATGAGTTATTGTTAGAATAACTTAACTTTATCACTTTTGCACTTTAGCAGTACAATGTATTCTTTGTACAATTATACCCCTCTGGATAAAGATACTGAAGTAAAACTCGCATCAACCATTCAAATTAGATGGGAATAATGATGCTTTTATTTAAATCATGACATTAGCGATGAAAACATTGATAAACTTATTATCGTTTCGCATGGGCCTACTCAATAACCTTAGAACTTTGTTGATAAACAACCAATTTATTTTTGCAAGATTATTGAAACATGCATCACAATTGACGTTACTTAACTATAAGCAGAATAGTATCGCTTAATTTAGTTGGCGCTTTTTCACCCCCCCTTGTACCAAAAAAAAAAACTATGACCGGAATAGTTATCTTTTTTTATTAATGTAGTCACCCTTATGCATTAGCACGGAAATAAACTAGTTCAGCATTACAAACTTGTGTTAGTTTCCTAGATTCAATCATAAGTACGTCCCACAAACCAAACCTTTCCCTCCATCGTTCTTATCCTAAATTAAATTACACCAAAACTCACCGACTAAATTTAAGAAAAAAACTCACAAGTAAAAATGTCTCAATAAAAAGTTCCGTGAAATGTAAAAACAAATAAAAAAGGTGACGATTCTTTGGTTCAATATTTAGTGCATAAAAAACATCTTACATACACATACTTGTTCTTTCTTTGCTTTTCCACCAATTCACCGCTTAAATATTCCACCTTCTACTTACCCAATAAATTTCTCATGATCCCTCTTTAATTTCAATAACCAAGTTGCTAAAATCTCTCAAAAATCTTACTTTTTGCCTAAAAAAAGAGTTGGGTTTGTTGTGATTTTATCAGTAGTTGGTTGGTGATCATTTTTAAGAAGATTGAATTTCTGGGTATTGGTGATCATACAGGATTTGTTAAGGAGCATAAATCATGGGTTAGATTTGGGTTTTGTATGTTGTATGTAGAGTTGGTTATATATAGATAGTAGTTGGTTGTATAAGAATAGAAAAGATGGCAATGGTGAGCAAAACAAAGAATATGTTGGAGGATTTCATGAGAGAAGGGTCTTTGAAATGGTTCGCCGGAGCTCGGGATTCGTTCAAGGAGGAGATGGATGATATGGGGAAGTCGTCGTCCGAGGATAGCCAGTGGATTGCTGAGCTTTCTCCTGCTGCTAATGTTGTTGTTAGGAGATGCTCAAGGTGAGAATTCTGTTAATGTATGTCTACTGTTGTTGTATGTATGAGGTTTTAGAACTAGTGCTTGTTTGCATTATTTGTATCTTGTAGTAGTGATAGTAGTTTGTCTTCTTTGTGAAGTGTGTGTCTTTGGTATGCATATGATCACTCGAGATATATTGAATGCGAGGGCTTTAGGTTGATTGGTTGATAAGGATGTGCCCATATGTAAACATTTAGGGTTTGTTTGGTAGAGAAGGTGTAATGTAACGTCCAACTTAGCTCAAAAATAGAGGGGAATTAGGGGGAAACGAAAATATCATGGAAGGAGATGTAAGTGATGGCTCCCGTCACGTTAACTGATGTAATGCTCATTGTTCAAGTCAAACCCGTGTTATCACTATTACATGTGTAGAAGTAATCAAATACAGCCCCCTTTATGTTAGTCTCCTCTCTCCCATGTTTTTCCTCAATTTTTGTGCTTAATGGGATATTATTGTGATTACATTACCCTCTGCCTACTAAACGAAGCCTGTGGCTTGTTTGGTTCAAATATTTGAATGGGAATGGATGGAATTAGCTAGAGGAGTAGAATGGAATCATAATCGATGTTGTTTGAATATGTTTGGTTCTTTTTTAGAGGAGTGGAATGATGGAGGGGAGAGATTGAAAAAATAATGAGGGAGGAGGTGGGAAAGATGACTACGGGATAGGCAACGAACCAGAACAGGCAGCGGCGGCTGTGTGAGAGAGAATATAGAGAAAGATGTGGGGCAAAGGGTATTAGGGGATGAGAGAGAGAGAGAGAGAAGGGTGGTGGATCGGACTTTTTACTAGTGCTGGTAAAATAATATGACCTTTGCGGATATTACAACTTTATTTCTATCTCTGTGACTGTTTCTTGGACCTACTTTAAAGCTCGGTGCTTAGAATTTGTTAAGAGTTTGAAATATGTACCATGGGAAGAAGGTTCTGTGCTACAAACCACAACAACACTTGGCTTCGCCTTCTACCACATTATTTTGCAATTATGTATTTTAAACTTGAAAATTTCTAGTTTTAGTATCGATCATGATAATAACTATAATCTGAGGAAGGTGGGTTATGCGAAGGATAGACTGTTGCTGGTACAGAATGACGAATAGCTTGGTGATAGTTGATTGACTGTGTCCATGAAGATTGTGCTGCAAGGTGATCTGTGATTCTGTGCCACTTGACAAAAACCCTCTCTCTCTTTGGTTTTGTTGTAGAGGTGTGCTGTTAGTGAATGAATGTGTGGTAGTTGGTGCCAATGTTACTCTCTTCATCTTAAGATATTCATATTTTGTTCGCATCATTGTAGCCAAGTGAACATGATGTGATGTCGTTCCTGTACTAGCTTCACATGTAACTCTTATGGCATGACATCATTTATAGGATTTAAGCTCCCGCAAAAGCATTGAAATCTTTGTTTAATTAGTTATGTGAACTGTTTTTTGAGATTTTATTGTCATGATTTACTCTTCAGGACCCTTGAGATTTCAACAAGTGCTCTTAAAGAAGATTTTGATACAGTGGCCTCAGATTCTATAAAAGACCCGTCGTGTTATGCTAGAAACTTTCTGGAATACTCTTGCTTTAGGGCGCTTGCTTTGTCAATGCAAGTAGCTGGTTATTTAGCTGATAAGAAATTCCGTCGCTTAACATTTGATATGATGCTTGCTTGGGAGTGTCCTGCAGCTGCCAGCCAGCCGTTGCTTAGTGTAAGGACTTTACTTCTTTTTCTCCTTTAGTCATCTATCAGTCAAGTTTTCTCAAGTTGGTCATCTAGTCTTTCGATCTTCAAGAGAGATTGATGGATCTCGAACTGGTCCCGTTTCATGTAACTATGTAAAGGATTTGGGAAACTAGAATTTCAGAAAGCAGTCTTAGGAGAATCAAAACATATCCACCAGCTTCTTTATAAAATTAATCCATCATACTAATCTACTGATTTTTTTAGTGTGACATCCTTGAGGGTATGTTGGCATCTAAGACTGCCTCAATTCTTTTTACTTCCATATGCTCGCGGTGATTAGTTTTTTAAACTTGTTGCAGGTGGATGGAGATGCTACTGTTGCATTGGAAGCATTTTGTCGAATAGCACCTGCAGTTCCTATTATCGCAAATGTAGTCATCAGCAAAAACCTATTTGATGTGCTTACTGCTTCAACCAGTGGGCGCCTTCTGTACTCTGTCTATGAGAAATACCTCATTGGTTTAGAAAGGTACCATTTTGGTGTCTTAAGTTCTTTTTAACATTCAAGTTATGGCTTTAGATCATATATCTGTGCTTTCATATCCTAACGTAATAGCGGTGGATTTATCAAAAGAAAAAAAAACACACACACACAAAATGAGGGCTTACTAAGCTCTATGGAAGCAGTATCCATATATTTCAAATTGGCAATAATTTTATTGCTAGACGTCTTGCCGGACTAGCCAAGCTGTCACGATTTCTACTGGATTACACATTCCTTTTCTATTGCCTCTTTCTCAAAGCTACAGATGCTTTCCTTTCCTTTTTAAGTCTCCCTATCATGTTTACTGCATTGGTGGTAGTGAAGGTCTCCTCCCTATCAAGTAACTTTGTAATGTGAGTCTTGGAACTTGCCTTAGGGGTCGCCTGGATCAAAGGGAAAAGCCCAGAATAAGTAAGGGGTGAAAATGTTGGGCTCTTTTTTAGGGCCTGGATTGGGGGTAATGTTTTACCCGGTCAACTTTCACCCCCATTTGAAGGGGAATGCATTACCCAACCCTCCCCTAGGGTAACATTTACGGGGAGAGAAAAAAATTAATGTTTGAAGTTTGAGGTTGCAGATTTGCAGAGACCTCCATTGAAGCAGGAAGTTGAAGTTGTTCCCTGGATTGTTTTTACTCTTTTGCCAGCCCACTTGAAAACATTACCCCCTTAATAAGCACTCTCACTCCAAACCTCCCTCAAATGAGTTCCCCCCTTAACAACTACAAGGGGAATATTTACTCATGAATCATTCCACCCTTAATTAATCCACCCATACCAGGCGACCCCTTAGAGTGACACCTCATATTTGGTTGTGATTGTCGTCCGTTCTGGAGTGATAAATCTTCTAATAGAATATATTATTATTGTTTTTCTTATTATTCTTATTATTACTATATTGTAAATAATTAATTAGTTCTATATAATGCAATACGTAGGTTAATATGCTATAGCCACTAATGATCTGGATCGCAGATCATGTAAAAACCTCCTTCACTTACTCTGCTGGGAAATAGGGTATATGTTGGGAAGATTGGTAGAACAAGTATGGACTTTGGAACGAGATAAGAATTTCTAATAGGATGAAAACTGGGGAATGAAATTTTTTGAGAAAAATGTGGGATGAGAGTCAATGTTTGCTGCTGGGATTGGGATGAACTTGAGCAACCTGGCGATGTTTCAGTGGCAAAATATGATCTGGTTATCAAGGACATGCAGATTGATAATAACAAACAGGGCATTGGTTTGGGCTAATTAGACTTGGATCTAACGCGTGTATTAATCTGAAGCTCGTTCAGTAGGCTTATGTTAAAACCTGAGATGATGGCTCAAGTTCTTTTCAGGATGATTTGTATATAGTGTTATCCAATACGCGATATGATTAGGTATTTGGAACGATTACACGAATGGTACTCGCGGGTTTGCTTAAGAAAGAGGCTTAAAGAAATGAAGAACTCAAGTACCACATTCCATTTTGACGATCCCAGAAAGTGGTGCAAAGAGGGCGGGGGGGGGGGGGTTGGAGAGAGAACTAGTCAATACTGTGAGTATCACTCAGGAGGTGTGTTCTTGTGGATAGTTGCGATCACTGGTGCGTGGTAGGAACTTTTGGAAAGGTGAATCTTATATTTCCGTAACATGTACAGTTGATTTGCGAGATAATGATATTTTTTGGAACTAAGAACCAGATGATCAGTTCCTACAAAACAGCCTACAGAAACTTCCATGAACACCCACCACCACAGAAAGTTGTCTTGGTTAATTTTACTCGTAAGGAGGCTGATGAGCGCGTTGAAGACCTCATGCAAATGAAGATAAGTCTATACTTTCCAATGGAGGAACAATCTCTTGTGGCCAACTGTATCATAGGAAGAAAACTCAAATAGAGTGTTGGAGAACTTGAAAGCCAATGTAAACGATGAGGATCGCGCTCTTAGGAGAGACTTCCTTGTTTCAAAACGATTGTTTTCTCTACTGTTCTTAGATCTAGTTTGAGCTAGTAATGAATTCTGGTCCTCTGTCTTGTAATTTCTTTTCCTTCTCTTCGTAAAATTTTCTCTTATTTATAGTTTTGATCTAAGCCATGTCCTTCTCACATGAATTTCATTTCCCTTCAGTTACGTCCGCTTTTATTTTTATCATTATTCATCATAAAAGTTCATAGTTCATATAAGTTAGATTCAAAATAATGTTAATAATTAGTCTTATCATTGGTTAATAGTAACAATAACTTTCTATTTGTTTATCATCATTGCCATAATTCGTTATTATTATTATCATTGGCTAACATATCATATAAATTAATTTGTTTATTATAAAATTAAATATCTTTCAATTCCCCCCAGTTCCTTTTAGTTTAGAGCGAGTCTCAGTTGAAGAGAACATGGCCTTATTTTTCTTATACGATTGCGATTCAGTGCACTCATCTAGGACATACTAGCTAAGAGCAAGATCTTAAGACTGCTAAAAGTTTGTCAAACTAGTGGAACTATTTAAAAGACAGTGGAGGAATGAAGGACATATTATAACGTATCATGAACTGCGCTCCCCCATTGTCTTCCTTATGATGAGAAAACTGGTCTCATGCCAATCTGTGATTCTATTATCTTGAGGAGTCTACTCGGCCCAGGTCATTCTTCACCCTTTATGTTTTAGCTACAAATATTTTTCTCAGAAAGTTTATGTGACCTTGTTTTAAATACAACTTGTGTAAAGTAGCCATGCAGATTGGTATCTTGTATACCCAATTGTTGAATGAATGATAAAGCCTCTTCTGGGATCTATTTTTTGTCTTCCTGTGTTACTTTTTGTTCTTGGACATATATTAGAGACCAATTTCTACTTCTTCAAATCTAACCCTGGCTTTTTATCACGCTAAAGATGGGGGTCGGAAGATAACAGGGAAATGTTTTTTTTAGTTTTCATCATCTGTTGCAAATTTTGGCAAATGGAGAACCAACAGACATCTTCGCCAGCGCTAGAGGCTTACGTCTGAGTCATCCACTCTCCACTTGGTGGTTTGTTTGCTGGAGTTATGCAGCAACTTGGAGGATAAACCAACTAGTATTGGTTTGGTTGATAGTTTTGAGTTGGTAATGCTCACATCATGCTGTGGTTTCTAATTTTCTTTTGCGGATGATACTGATATTCTTTAGACCTGATGTCGGCAACCTACCTTTTTGCGATGAGCTCTCTTACTTTTTGAAGCAGTGGATAGCTTGAAATTATCTTTTAATGTGTTCATGCCTATAGGCAACTCCTAAGTTTGCAAGAAATTCCACCGAATTCTATAGCTCAGCGCTAGGCTCTCTGCCCGCCACATGCTTTGGCCTTTCTGCTTAGTACATCTTGCATACTTGGGTCTGTCATGGATTAGTTCCAGAAAATCCTAGCAGGAGATGAAAATTCAAGCTATCCATGCAAGCTTTTGTCTCTTTCTATTTTCCGTTCACATTATTGTTTCGTTGGATAATAAGATGTATTTAGGGGCAAATGGTGACAGTAATGATAGGCATATGAGTGTAGCTTATTGTCTGACATAGATGGGAGGTCTTGGCGTCATATCTCCTTTGTCCTATCTACATAACCCTAAGCATAATGAAGATGTGTTATATATCTAGCCAATTATGAAGCTGATGATGGTGTTGGCAAAGTTATCTCATTACCTTTGGATGTTTCCAAATTTATGGTGGTTCTAGGGTCAGGAATGTCTCTCGGAGTTTATTTTGGTGCGATTGGTGTGGCCGGTATCCTTCGAAAAAAATGAGGTGAATGAGGTGCTATTGTGGAGTGGCTCTCCTTTTATAACAAGTGCGTAGACAAAGCAATATGCACCAGGCTAAATTTTCTTTCTGAGACATCTATTCAACCTGATGGAACTGATTTTATGGTTTCATTATGTAAAAGCTCTTGACTTTAGTCAGAGACAATTCGGAGTTTCAAGGCTCTATCTGGCTGGACTGAAAATCAATTTCAGTGGAAAAATATGTTGATAGGAGAGATGTGTGTGGAGTGCAGAGATTCTTGAGAGGGAGGTATGGGCGAAGTGTAGAGTCTTGGAGATTAAAGAGAGGATAGGCGAGGAGACTAGGAGACAGACAATCAAGTGAGGGAGAGTTGCGTTGAGAGGGGGGAAATAAGTCATTTAAGTACGAAAAGGGATGATGGAAGGGGAAAATTATTCTTAGTTGTAGATGTCCTCTTTGCTTTACATACACATGAAAATTAGTACAAAGTTCTAGGAAAATGATTTTCGCTAAACCAATTGGAGCCTAAGTGTATCTGTTCGCCCAGGTACCTGCCAAGCAGAATTGCAAACTGAAGATTAAATCGAGGGATGTACAGCCCCCATCAGATGCAATCTTTGTGAACTTACCAAAGAGTCAGTTAATTGTTGCTTTTCTATCCTGGGGTACTTCGTATGGCTTGTAATATGTAGACTGCTGAATTATGGAAGCTTTTCTGTCTAGCTATTCGGTGGTTTAGGAAGGATAGCAATCGACATTTTGAAAAAGACAAGCTGTATTTAAGTTTTATTCTTTAGAGGATTGTAGGACGGAATCAATCAACTTCATCATGAACATGGGTACTCAATTTGTTATATTTTGTAGAAAATGCGAGGCTCATATATTGCAGAGTTTTTTCTAAGGTTTTTGTTTTGGGTGACTTCTAAATGTTCTGAGAGCTTCCTTTTTTTCATTTTTGTTTTTGTCCATTGCCCTTTCTTTGTATTTCTTCCTTCTCCCATAAAAAGAAAATCAGAATATGCTAATCCTGACTTACCCTATTAAGCCAATAAGTCTTCAGTGCTGCTAAATATCTGACTTGGGGGTTCTGCTCAATTCTGCCACTGGATATCCTACCCAAATCATGACAGTTCAAAACAGTTGTTTCTCGTCTTAGCCACCTTTCCTTTCTCGTCAAAACAGAGGTGTTTCTGAGTTTTTACTTTACCATGTCCTATATTTTTTTTTAAAAAAAATACCTTGAAGTAACAGTGCCCTTAACTAGAGCTGATGAGTAACAGCGTCCAGATGGTCTTGCCCTGTTTAAGGATTATCTCTTAAAGAAATATTCTTTTTGATACACGGAAGAGATACTACTCTCTGGATTGTTTTTGCTGTTTCTAGAATTAGTTCCTGGATCGTGGGTATTGTTATTGCTCTTGTTGTGCTTGTCAGAGGCTGTACTCTTTTTTGTTTTTGACAATCATCGTCTCGTCATCTGTTTTCACTGCTTAGCTTGTCGACTGTCCTATTGCAGAGTAATAAAGAAGCTGAAGACCCAATCTGATTCATCATTGTTATCTGAACTGCGAGCAGATAGAAGGGAGAAGATAGTAGAATTGGACGGTACAGTGACAACCCAACCAGTTCTTCAACATGTGGGAATTTCTACATGGCCTGGTGAGCTTCTGTGTCCTGTATAGATTTTCTGCATGCATTAATGTTTATCATGTCTTCTGAAATAATAATGAATATTAGTTGTTGTAGCAACGTAAAATATTTTTTTCTTCTTCCAAATCTGAACATATATACTCACGTCTACACTATAGATATTCTGACCTTGCCCTTCTTTGTTCATCTGCTGCAGGGAGGCTAATTCTTACTGATCATGCACTCTACTTTGAGCCACTTAAAGTTGTATCTTATGATAAAGCTGTACGATATGACCTAGTAGGTGAATTAAAACAGGTTGTCAAGCCCGAGTTGACAGGGCCATGGGGCACGAAACTTTTTGATAAGGCAGTCTCGTACAAGTCTATATCCTTGTAAGCAAAACTACTTTTTTTTTAGATTTATGGTTATGAAGTTGTGCACTTTATATGAAGATGATGTGTACATCTGTGTATCCTGACACTTATTCGTTAGTTAATAGTTCTACCATGAAAACGTGATCGAGAGACCTGCTGATTTAATTACTTTATTTATCCTTCAGATCAGAACCAATAGTAATGGAATTTCCTGAGCTCAAAGGGCACGGTCGACGGGACTATTGGTTGGCCATTATTCAGGAGATTCTATTTGTTCATAGATTCATCCGAAAATATAAGATAGTTGGTAGCGGACGTGAAGAAGCAGTTCTGAAAGCTGTGCTGGGGATTCTGCGATTACAAGCCATTCAAGATATGAACTCAGTTGGTCCTGTTCGTTATGAAGCTCTTCTCCTTTTCAATCTTTGTGATCATCTTCCTGGGGGCGATACAATACTAGAAACTCTAGCAGACATGTCGGCCTCAAGGGAATCTGAAAGGACCAACAGTCCTCGACTTAAAAGTGGCATGTACTCTAGTTCGGCGTTAGCTATTGCCACCAATTTGGGGTTTGGATTTGGTTCCAATGATCATAGCAATCATGCACTCACTGTGGGCGAGGTAGCAGTTGGGGATATGACTCCTCTAGAGAAGGCAGTTAATGATTCGAGAAGTAGCTATGAAAAGGTGGTGCTGGCGCAAGAAACAGTTGATGGGGTAAAAGTGGATGGTATCGACACCAATTTGGCAGTTTTGAAGGTACTTCTGGTCCACATTTGCCGACTTCCTTTCAGTGATAGATATTGTAGTATTTTAGTCCCCTCTTTTCATTATTTCATAATTTTTTTTTAATAAATAAAAAAGATTGAATACTGCAAGCAATATTTTGAGATGATCCTGCTGGCTACAGCTTATGCTGATATGATTATTCATACTAATCAAAACGATAGTATAAGCGAGGCTGATCCATTTCCCTGCTTCCAACTACCTAGACGAGTGTTCTGAGTTCTGATGCAGTTCTCCTCAAATATCTGCTCACAAATTGTTGGGATAGTGACTGCAAC
>CAAKMY010040831.1:0-10170 GCA_901111285.1 Corrigiola litoralis
ATTACTAAGTTTTAGGGTTAGTATAATCACTATAGTTGGTGAATGTTATAGCAGTTTAAATATATATTTTGGAAAAATACCTAATAATATTAACACTAAATTATTATACAAAAATATACTACCTTACCGTGCGAAGCACGGGATGCTATCTAGTTATCACTATTACCAGTAAATATTGGTAGTCCAAATTCTTCTACTATAATTTCGATGTATCAAGTTTCAGAGGTCATTCTATAAGAGGATATTAAGAACGAAAGCAAAATTCTCTATGTCACAAAAATTAATTTGAATTTGTACAAAAAGAAAACAAAAGATAATTTGAATAGATTCACGATTTATGATATAATCTTTCATAAAATACATGTAAATTATGATTCACAATGAAAAAAAGTTAGATATAGCAAAACCTTTTTAATTTATTTTATCATGATGTATAAATAAACATATTCAAATAACTTATTTTATTTTTCTATAGACTGAATTATAAAAATAAAAGTGCAATAGAGACAATGCTAATTATCACGAATAAAAATAGATATTAATATCTAACTTTGGACGGTAATTATTTTTTACTCACTTTAACAATTTTGTTTAAAAATACTATGCTGGTTGGTGATGTCACAAGAAATTTACTGAAGCTGTTAGTAGACCTCATAAAACTGAAAGGTTGGGTGGGTTAGACCCTATTCCTTTCAACTTAATTTCAATTCGTTCTAGTTCAATTAACATTAGTTTCAATTCAATTTCATTCAATTAAGTTAAATTAAATTAAGTTAGGTCAATTGCTAAACTATTGTTGTTATTATCGGTTACTCCGTCCGTCCCAACCAATTTTGTATGTTTAACTTCGAACCACATACCAAGGAGATAAAAATAAAATGTACATATGTTACTGGGAAATGGAGAGAGGGAGAAATATGAGGGTATTTTATTGATTAGAGGAGGAGATAGAGGATCATATGTGGTATATGTTATTGGGAAAAAGTAGTGAGTTGGTGGGATATAAATGAAATTGTATTCGAAGAGAGAGATAGAGAGAGTAAAGTTAGCGGAAATTTATCTACCAACGTGAAGTTCACTGACACACCCCTAATGAAAATATAAACTATTGGTTTGGAAAGAGAGAGTAATTGTTATTTTATTATATTCTTGCAACAAGTTTCATATGTAACAATACATATAGTTGATACTGTTGTTACAATATTATATAAAATTATTAATTATTATTATCATTAATTTAACTGTTTATAATAATATCAATAATTTTACTATGAGTTAAATTTAGTTTATTTCAACTGATTACATTCTTACAGCTCTATTCAAAGCGGCCTACACTTAGATAAATAAACACTATGGACTCATCAAGTTATTGAATACCAATTCAAAACCTCGATATGAAGAAATTAAATCTTTGCTTAAGTAATTTTAGGTGATGAACTTGTTAGTCAAAATCGTGATGCCTCACATTCACATTTTTGTAACATCGTCCATACATAATTAATTGAGTAACTAATGGATAATAGTAAGTCAACCTTACTAGATTTAGTTCCACTAGTTATTAGTAGTGTGATAATAAGTTACTGTTATAAATACATAATTATTTATAATTTAGTTAAATATAAAACTATGACATAAACAAATCCTTAAGAAAAGTTTAGAAAAATTTAAAATAAACAAAACCGAGGATGGTTACACGCACAAAGGTGCAATCACTCCATGATAGAGGCACTAGCGTAATCAAGTTAATGCCCCTTGGCTAAGATTAGTGGAGACATGCGGCCATGCGGACAGTAAGAGCAATTATTCTGGTTCTTTTAGGCGAAACCATAAGAAATCTAATATATATCCGAAGAGGAGCCCAAAAGTACGATTGTAGGTTGTGGCATGTCGCATGATGCAAAATAGAAACTGGATTATGCAACCTCGACAATGCTGTATTGTTCAGAACAGACCATCATTTTAGGCAAATAATGTTCACCTTACCACATCAAAAAGTTAGATTAGTGTTCAAATGAAGGCTATGAGAGATACATGCATGTTTTGGTCATTATTTATTGAATCAGATGTTTGGCCAATGAAAGAAACAATGCACTCAAAAGCTGTCCACTTACCCTCTAACTTACAAAATACGGAGTACTACGTATATACAACAAACTTTAGATATGTAATTTCTCTAAGAAAAGTGCAAGACAACCTCTGCACAATTCCAATATCTTAAAACGTTGGAATTACAATTCCAATATCTTAAAACGTTGGAATTACAATTCCAATATCTTAAAACGTTGGAATGACGTCACTAGTAAAGTTAAAATCAAAATAAAAATGTGTGAGAAGAAGAGTTAGGATTAGAGACATGGAATTAATAATTTCAAAAGGATGGGTCATATGCTATAAGTTAGAGCCACTACATCAACAAGTGTTTGAAGATGGGTCGTGGTAGCAGGCTGCTTGTAGTCTGGTAGTTGTAATTTGTAAAGAATGGGTCAAGAGTCCAGACAATATCTTAAATTACACTCATGGCAAGATTTTGAACACAGGTTTCAACTATAAGTCATTATTAAGTTGTAACCACTAAGCTGAATCTCTATCAGATTATCACAACATACTGTAATTTATTAATGGGTTCTATATTTAGAGTTGCAGATGCAACAATGGCAGCTCCGCTAGTGCTTATAGGTTTGTGGAGCAGAGTCTCCGGCATGACCATTTCGTCCAAGACACTTCCCCACCATCCTTAATTTATCATCAAAGTTATGTGTACATAAAATCTCAAAAACTGCAAGCGATTCACCAAGATGGAAGATGTGTAGCTAAAGAATCTTAAGTATTGTCTACATATATGCAATTGTAAACAGATACTGATTCTCTTAGCTAGTACTACGCAGCCTACTAGCTAGGTCAAATGAAATAAGATGGATATAAAGAACATCCTAATAAAGAATGAAACTGGAGAAACTCGCAAAGCCAATGAATAGCTCCTTGAGCAGAAATAATTTTTTGTTTTTTTTTGTTAAATGGGTTGCTTAAGGCCTAAACAAAACCATCACCACGTTCACAGAGTGTCCAAAAGCAATGCCTAAATTATTACAGACAGATTGTTCTAAGGATATGTTAACATCAAACAGGTCGATCCCTAGCTATCCTCGATCGGAGGAGTATGGCACTCATGCCCTTCCCTAAACGTGGCAGAAATCCTTCCTTGCTTCCTTAGCTAGCTTGTCCACTAGCTCCATCTTTTCCCTTCACAGCTTGATGAGTTTTACTCCGTTTGCAATCAGCCACTCCCTACAATATGTGAATACATTAGCCAATCTGTCCTTCATTGGTGGCTGCATGTTCCCTTGCCACACTAGTGAGCAGTCGGTTGGCGACTACTGCTTGTGACCACTCGTACGTTCTTCTCAATCCAACTCAGGGCTTCCTTCACATCCACAGATTTGCCTCCCTCGAAGAGGAACATCTGAAGGTTTTTGCTGTAGCATTTGATCCTCCAATATTTCCACAATCTTTATTGTGTACATTGTGCATCCTCCAAGAACGTGGCCTGGACAGGATCCCTTCAGCAAAAACACCCCATCAACACAACTGTGGATAGACCACCGGTCCACCAGTTTACGTGCTTGACAAGAAACACAAGTCTTCCCCATACTGTCTCATGGTATTTCTATCAAGTAGCAAAAATTCGCTATCCGTCTCACGAGACCTATAGAATATATAATTCCCTTCTCATCAAAAATACAATAGTAATCCATTGTTACTTTCCTGTTCCTATACATATACTAGTAATCTCCATCACATTAGTCCAAAAATTAGCTCAAAACCAAGCTGTGAGAACCTCATGCAGAAGCGTCCACCAGCAACATATTCAAACCTCCCCCCTCTCCCTGAATCAGAAATACCCGCACATAGACTATTTTGTCATTGTAGATGCTGCCTTCTCCCCAGCTAACCTTACTTTGGGCATGGTTGGTATCCGGAACAATGGGGATTGAATTGCAGGAAAGGCACTGAAAGCAACTGCAACCTCAGCAATAATGGCTGAAGCAACGGTCATTCTTGAAGCATTCATAGAGGAAAGGCTGGAAACTATTGTATTATATATTCGACTGTAAACAAATGGGTGGACATCATCATGAATGGATCACTAATGCCAACCCAGTACTATCTAATGTTACTGATGCCTGGAGGGCACAACAATGACAGGCAGAGATGCAATTCGTAGGCCGGAAGCATATTCAAGTAGTGGATAAGATCATAAGAATATAAAATGGCGAAACTAGCTAGGCGCAACCAACACCCATGTGTGTGGAGGCAGAACTTGAGGAACCCCTGGTCCCCGGCCTTATGGAACCAGCTAAATTTATTTCCACTTGCTGTAATGTTGTAACAAAAAACCAGTTTGATCACCATGGCCCTTTTGGGATTGGAACTTCTGGAAGTGTTGTAATTGACTTTGGTTAAGGTGTTAATGCTACTATACTGAAGTATCTTTAAGAAAAAACCAAAAAAAAAACTTCCAAACTATGGGAACACGGGATTTCTTTTAGCTAAATACCAATTCGAATCTCTACTATTTTCTTGACAATGCCGAGACTCATACATACAACAACCCTTCAATTTCTGTAAACTAAATAATTTGTGGTGTCATTAGTCTAACGTACACCTGACCCGGTGACCCAATGGACATAAATTTAATCTGGTGCATACATTGAGCAATTCCGTAACTAGAATGAGAGTCACAAAAAGGCAAGTCATGAACTTGAATTGCTGGGACATTACAGTCAGAAAACTGTTTCGTGTTCGGATTCAGAACAGTGCGACTACATTTGGGGCACTCAGCACCAGATCGAATGAGCTAGTTTTAAAGAGATTGCTAGTAATTTGTCATTGATTCCGATGTATATTAACTAAAGATAAGTTCTTTCATAATGGTGAAGATTACAAATAATATACTAAGTATAAAAACTTAAATAGAACTCTAGAAAATTGCTCCGAATCTGAGACTCGACATGGCAGAACTCTTTCCCGTACGGTGTCATGGTATCTCTATGCCGTAACAAGAATACGAGATCAGTTACAGTCAATACGTACTTCTTGAGTTCTTGTTGATGTTGTTCTTGTAAATTAAAGTCTCATATGTTTATGAACAAAATCATAAGAATCGATGATCCGAAGCTCGTTTGGTTTCCGAAAGAATCTTAAAGCCACAAATCGTCAGGCGAATAATTGTGTATTGACCTTGGAGTAGTCCTCTTCTTGAATTTTATTTCGATAGCTAGTATAGACACTTTATTATACTGCTGTTATGCAGTACTCTACTTCATCCACAAAATATACATCAATGCAAGTTGCTGTCAGATTTACATGCCAAATTCTCAGTAACACATTTAGCCAAACATCGATACAATTGTCTTTAGAACTAACTGCCTAGTCTCATATTCAAAGGAGTTACAAGCACAAACCTGATCAAGCATAGGCTTGAAATCATGCTGCTTAGCATAGCTTACATGCAGTCATACGCAACTCTGGCTGCATCTTGCTCAGCTTCTCTCAGATGGTGAAAGGTGGACTTGGTAGTATACTCTGCTCCATCAACAAACACGGAGCACTGGAACTTTTGCGCATGCTGAAATCCCGGCCTCATTAGCCGTTCGGTATGCTAGGAGTGGTAGATTTAGCTTTTGTGTATACTATTGGTCTATTGTAAGTTATTATTGTACATGCCAGTCACTTGTGTGTTGGTCATTGCTGTAATACTGATAAAAAATTGTTAGCTCAAAATTTTCATACAAACTTATTACTCTTTTTCTCCGTTATCCTCGTATAGCCCAACGCTGTTAGCCTTTCTGTGTGTTGGTCATTGCTGTATTATTCGATCAAAAATTGTTAGATCAAAATCTTCATACAAACTTATTACTCTTTTTCTCCGTTGTCCTAACGCTCTTAGCCTTTCGTCCTCATTAAGGGCAAACGCAAGGGCATTTGAACTTTTTTGCTATACCTCAAGGTACTTTAGAGAAAATCCCTAAAAAAAAAATAGGGAAATTCTCCTGTGTACCCCTGAGAAATACGTGAAAATCCAAAATACCCCTGTGTTATTTCGACTAATCCAAAATACCCCGAGGTCGATTTTTCGACTCAAAATACCATTAATGAGGACGGACGTTAGGTTTTCCGTTATTTTCGTTAGATTAGTTGTTTATAATGTTAATTATTAATTAAATGAATGATTAAGGGTTAAAATTACCTATTTTTCTTCTATCTTCTTTCCTCCCCTAACCTTTTCTCCTCCCTCACCCCTTGCCCCACCTTCACCCCAACCCCAAATCTGTGACCTACCCCCCCCCCCAACCCAACACACCCCACTGCCAAACCCCATGCCCAACCCCCTACAACCCACCCCCCTTTCTCCTCCCCACCCCTTTTCTCTTTCCTACCCTCCTGTGACCCACCCGTGAGCCCTGCAAAGCGGCGAAGGACGCACATGAGGAGGTCTGCTCGGAGGTGCTTGGCCGATCTCCGACGCTTCGATCTTGTGGAATGAAGTGGTTTGCAGACGAGGGAGGAGGAAGAAAGGGGGGTGGGTTGCAGGGTCAGGGTGAGGGTGGGGGAGGGATGGGGCTGCTGGTGGATTGCAGGGGAGGGGTAGGGTGAGGGAGGAGGAAGAGGGGTGGGGGAGGAGGTAAGGAGAGAGGGAAAGGAATAAATGCAAAAAAAAAAGGATAATATGTTAATTATCCTACTAAAACACATTATATTCGTATAACATAACGGTGTTAACTTTCCGTCCTCATTAATGGTATTTTGAGTCGAAAATTCGACCTCGAGGGTATTTTGGATTAGTCGAAATAACACAAAGGTATTTTGGATTTTCACGTATTCCTCAGGGGTACACAGAAGAATTTCCCAAAAAAATAAAATAGTAACTTCTCAAAAAGTCTTGCATTAGTAAGGACAAAATTGTCATAACACATCCTTACTAGTAAGTAGTAACACCTTGACTAACCCAAAATATATTGAGCCCCTCCAGAAAAACCCCTTCCTCTCCCGCCAATCTTTTCCTCCAGCTCTCTTCTTTCTCTCCTATTCTCCTTTTCTTCCTTTCTTCATATCATAAATCATTATACCATATGCTAAAAATATTATCACATTTGGTTGAATAAACAAATAGGACATATTATTGGATTTGTTACGACTACTAGCAGCCCAGAGGTCGGCCCCACCAGGCTACCCTGCTGCAGCTCTCGCCACGCCGTCTGCTCCACCGGTATTTTCTCCTGATTGGTATATTCTCTTTTTTTTTGGTATCCATTTATATTATATCATGTCATACTTGGCACTGTCTTACTACTCGCTTCGTCCCAAATTAACTGTCCACATTTGGGTTTTGTTCGCATTGTTTCTAAATGGAGATAATCTATTACTTAGATTAGAAAGTCTTGGGGGATACCGTCTACTTTTACAATAAAAGTAGACTAAGTCATGCTAGCCCAACTAATTGATATGTTTCTTACTTGACTTCGCTTGCAAGAAGCTTGAGTTGATTTAGCTTGTAAGGAGCTCGTCTACTTCTATGATAAAAGTAGACGGTCTTTTATAAGAATTAGTGACTCTAAATTTGGGAGATTCATAGTTTAACCAACTTTATGCTAAATATTTATATAATTAATTTTTTTCTTCTGATTATGAGCGAGCTACTCCTAATTTGGTGCCCTAATTTTGTGGGGCCCTGTTCGACGACCCTAATTGGCATGCTAATTGCCGCTCGTGGGGTTTGATGGTTTGTTCTACAAATTACATTCTTTTTTTAAAGGTGATTTAATGAACAAATAGAGCATATGAACCATGATAGTTGTTTGAGGATGGAGGGAGTAAGTGAACATGACTAAGTTTAGAGCTCGCTATGTTGAGGTGGATAATTGAGAGTTTACTTTATGTTTCGAGTTTTTAGTCAAATTATGATTTTGCTTTGCGTACTGGATTGTGACACCATGATATCAGCTCGTGAAGTAGTAGCAAAGAGAATTGTATTGGCTTGAGAATTTCTTATGTGTCGGAAAATTCAGGTTGGATTGAGAGTACAAGACCTGAAAAGAAATATACGAAGAAATGTATCTAGGCCTTGTTATTATGGTATAGGTCTACTTTGTTATTTCAACATGAACACCTAGGGAGTATATTATTATGAGGATTATGACTCTGTATAGGTTTGTAATTGTACATGCTTCATGTCAATTTGAGGTTCCTACACTTGTCAAGGTTTGTGCAATTGTTTCTTAGACTTGTATCCATATAATCCCAGGGTTCCTTTGCCCTTACTGGGATGGCATTATGCTCATGGTTTTGGCTCATAGAATGTTATGCATCTCTAATAGGTATTAGCTTCTCCGTTTGCCTGTCACTCTTTATGTGGTAAGATGTGCTTTGTCAAGCGTAATTTATAAATTCTAGCCATTTTCTTGGCTTATTTTTAGAATAGTTGATCTTGATCATTTACTATGACTTTAGAGTCTAGGCTTTCGGGGTTGATTCATTCTGGTGGGGTGAATTCGTGGAATCTCCTTCTGCTTAGGGCTCCTATGGAGGGGAAAATATATGAAGTGAGCAACTTGATTGCTTTTTATGCACCACTTTTGATTTGGGTATGAAATGCCAAGCTGTCAGCAGTTTTGGAATCTTTAGCTGCAATATTTTAGTAATGTCTATAACGAGGTCGAATTCTTCATCTTTAAGTGTGGTTGGTGGACTATGGAGATGGATAAAGTTATTGCATATGGTAATATTCAATGTCATTATCACAGATTAATTCATGAGCCTTCACAATTTAATTCATCACAGATTTCCCTTTTGTCCTAATGTGAGTGTCATATTCTGGGAAAAATTAGAAGGGTGCGATTTAGCTCCCATCTACTCGGTCTCATTGTTTGGCTTTCAATCAATGTGGTGGATTTTCTTTAAACTTGTTTTATGGGCTTGGGTGTAGAGTAGTACTCGCATTTTCGTGGATAGTTTTTCTTTTATATACGAATTAATATATTAACAATAGAATACATCAAATTCAAATTGCAAGGATAAGAATCTTGTATATTGGATTTAATTCTTTTGCACAACTTTGCTTCAATCTTAGTTGTTTCATCATACAACCATATGCAAAGGGGTCTATCGATTATTCGATGCACCACAATTTTGAGGAGGAAGATCATAATTTAAATCACCAGATTAGGGACGAGAAATTGACATCCATTGCAACTCCGCAAGACAAATTATTCATAAATTACATGTACTAAAATGAAAACCATGTTGTCCGCACATCTCCCAATGAGGGACTCTAAACCACCACCCGTCATAAGAGGGGAGTGTAAATCACCCACCATAAAGGGGGACTGAAACCTCTCACATAAGGAGAGACAAACTTTATTTGCTAAACACTTCATAAGTATAATACATATTGATTGAAAACACAAATAGGGGATTATCACCGACATATAAGTCGACGATACCCCTTAATTCAAAAAAGAAAATCTAGGGTTTTTAGGAGGGGGGGGGGGAGAAAAGAGAGGAGAGCGCTTAAACATTTGCACTTTAGTATATTTTCGTGGATTGTTTGAAGTACATCTCTGAACGGCCTGCTTATTGACCTTCTTTGTGGACAAAACCGGTGGGCGCTTTTAAAGGCATTCTTTTGATTTAGCTTCAACATAACCAACCTCTCTTGAATGTCTTTCAATTTCACTTGCCCTTCTTCTGATTTCCTCACCTCTTACATTAAAAGAGCTCTCCCCTTCTCAACCTCTCACAATTGCCATCTTTATAAATCTGACTCCTTAGGGCTCGTTTGGTAGAGAGGTGTAATGTAATCACTATTACATTCCACTTAGCACAAAATAGAGGAGAAAAAAGAAATGTTATGAAAGGAGATAGTAATCACCATTACAAGGTGATGGCTCCTATGATATGTCATGAAAGGAGATAGTAATCACCATTACAAGGTGATGGCTCCTTTGATATTAACTTGTGTAATGCTCATTGTTCAAGTTAAACCCATGTTATCATCATTACTTGACTAGAATTAATCAAATACATCCCCTTCATGCTAGTCCCCATTTTCCGCTAATTCCCCTTAATTTTTGTATTCAAATGGGATGTAATAGTGATTACATTACCCCCTCT